>CAUYON010000620.1:0-16740 GCA_963573935.1 Arctocebus calabarensis
CTCCAAGTAACAACAAGGCAGACACAGCACAAGATCTCCTGCATAGGCAAATGGCTGAGATGTCTGAAATTGAATTCAGAATCTGGATTGCAAATAAGATCAGTGGAATGGAGGAAAAGATGGAATTAGAATTTCAAGCAGTAATTCAAAAGATGACCCAAAAGATGTCTCAAGAATTTAAAGAATTCAAAGACAAAATGACCAAAGATTTTGACACATTGAGACAAGAAGTTGAAGCCCTTAAAGATCTGAGACATTCAGTAGAATCCCTCAGTAACAGAATGGAGCAAGCAGAAGAAAGGATTTCTGACTTGGAAGACAAAGCTTTCAAACACTCTCAAACCTCCAAAGAGCAAACAGATCACTCTCTCAGGGAGCTCTTGGATAACTCGAAGAAAACCAATATTCGCCTTATAGGGATCCCCAAAAGTGATGAAGTAGCCTCACATGACACAGAATCCCTTGTTCATGAGATTATGAAAGAGAACTTTCCAGACATGCCAAGAGATTCTGAAATTCAGATAGCAGACAGTTTCAGAACCCCAGCACGAGTCAACCTGAACAAGAAAAAATACATTACTGTATTACATTACTGTTTCAGGATATAAAATCAATGTCCACAAGTCTGCCTTTGTATACACCAATAACAGTCAAGATGAGAGGCTAATTAAGGACACAACTTCCTTCGCCATAGCTTCAAAGAAGATGAATTACCTAGATATACCTAACAAAGGAGGTGAAGGACCTTCATAAAGAAAATCATGAAATCTTAAGAAAGGAAATAGCAGAGGATATTAACAATTGAAGAACATACCATGCTCATGGCTGGGAATAATCAACATTATTTAATGTCTATAGTTCCCAAACCAATCTACCTACTCAATGCCACCCCTATTAAGATACCAACATCGTACTTTTAAGATTTGAAGAAAATGGGGAGGTGTTCAGTACTGCCCAGCTTTAAAGCTCCCTTTTGAATTCAAGGTGCTTAAAGTCTGTGAGTTTCTGGTTGGATCTGGGCATCTGCTCAATTTGGGGATCTCAGTCCATGATACATCCAGATCAAGACATGGAACATTTCCAGCATCCCATAAAAGTCCCTGTGTCCATTCAGTCATCTGCCCCTTATCTTCTTAGAGAATCTTTAAGAATAACTCTGAAATTGTTTCTTAAAATCTGAAACAAGTAGGAAGGCAAGATGGCTAAGTAGAAACAGCTTTCTACATAGGCTCCAGTCCAGGAGAATTAAAAGACAGATAAACAGAAAGCTGACGGTTTGGATCTGAGCCAAGAGAGAAGGTAGAACACACATCAACCCTGCTGAAGTGAGCTGTGACCTCAAGGATACAAACAAAACAAGCAAAATCCATCGCCAAGCAGAAGGGAGTCCACTCACCCATAAGAACTGCTCGCAGTACACTCCATACAAACAATCAAGCAGAGTTCAAATATCCTCCCATTTTATTCCACAGGAGAGACCCTCTAAAAACCAGAACTCCTTCCCCTACTAAGGTGCCATGGCATTCTCCTGTTGGGCATAAACCTGTATATATTATCTACCTGCAATTTTAAACTCCTACCACCGCCCTCCACTCTTACCCCAAGGTCTGGAAGCCTGTCCCCCATGGAGTACAGATTCTTGGGCATTTTTGTGAGGGGTGTGGACAGGGCATGGGTTGTTGCTGATCTGTGCTGATTCTGCAGCACGGGAGAAAGGAGAATGGTCAACTGAGAGAGAACCGTACAGGAGTGGCAGTGCCCTGAGGCACAGAGCAGCAGCCACAGCAACAGGAACAATAGCGCTCACACCCCTGGGGATATTTTGATAGGACACTCCCAGTCTCTCTGGGAAACCAGGGGAAGCTAGGCATCTTCTCCAGTGGCAGCCACTGGTAGAAAAGATCTGGGAAGGAAATTCAGGCCCCATGAGTAAAGGGTATGCCTGGGCAGAGCACAGGAACTAGCATACGAGTGTAGAGAAAGCAGATTCCCACAGTGGGGCTGACCCAGAAGACTGCTTTATTGAGCCTCAGGTGCACCCAGCCCTCAGGGGATCATAGCTGAGACATGACCCAGCAGAGGCTGGAACTGACAGCTGAATCTCAAGCGCTGACTGTTTGCCCCAATACAAATGGCAGCTGACATAGGGCAGTGGCACATACAGGGCTGAATTGCTCAAACAGCCTCTGATCCACAGGGGAATATAGCCAGGACAGAAACAAATTCTGTGAAGTTGTTTTGTTCTGTCAGCAACATCAATCAAGGGGAGGGCTGGAAATGAGTACAGTATCCCAGCCCCCATTACACACCCAAGGTTGTCAGGCCTCAACTCCCCCTGCCGAAAAGTGGCAGAGAGTGGCAGCCTACTTGAGGAGACGTAGATCTGCCTGTAACTCAGGCAGGCGCCATCCCCTGGAGCATCTGCTATTGGAGGGAACTGGATCACAACCCTCTAGGGTTACCAGTGACTGAGTGTGACAAGTGCAAGGTGGGCAAGGAGGCATCAACCTTCCCAGACTAATTTATTTTCTGGGTGGGTCCTTCTGACCTCACAGAGCACTGGTGCAAGTCATACTTGAACAGCCAGCAGGCCCCTGCTATCTAGTTGTGGGAGACCTTTTGAACTCTCTCACCTGAGACTGGTGCTGACTGGGACAATTGATGTGGACCTCTTGAATGGGGCCAATCATGCGAGGACTATCCAAAGTGGTACCCTGGGAAGGTTTGATTTTTCATTTTCCAATTATTGCCTGTAGGGGGAGAGGGGGCTGGGTTACTTAATTGCTGGTATTTCTCCACAGCTGAGACTTCAACCCAGAGTAACTGATTCACTAGGGTAAGACAGAGACCAGCTGAAAATAAGACAGAGCCACTTAGCTTCACCACACCAAGAAGGCCCCCAGTCTCTCAGACTGTAGCACTGTAAAGATCCTTGGCAAAGCTCTAGGGGAAAAAGTACAGACACCAGTCCCAGCTTTCAGGCAAAAGACTGGCTAAACACTACACATGGAGCCCCCAAACCAACTTCTCTTTATTTGCTCATCTAGCCAAACAGTGTAAAATAATCATGGGGTGGAATCAGCAGAAAAACCAGAGTAGATCAGTGCCCTCCCAAGGATTAAGTTGGCAGACACAACTGAAGATCCCATTCATAAACTGTAATGACTGAGATTGAATGACTGAATTCAGAATTTGGTTTGCAAATAAGATCAATAAAATAGAGGTAAAATTGGAATTAGAAATTCAAAGAGCACTTTAAAAGTTGTCTCAAGAATTCAATGAATTGAAAGTCAAAATCACCAAAGATTTTGATACATTGACACAAGAAATTGCAGCCCTCAAAGATCTGAGAAATACAGTAAAATCCCTAACAGAATGGAGCAAGCAGAAGAAAGGATTTCTGACATTGAAGACAAAGCTTTTGAATGCTCCCAAACTCTCAAAGAGGAAGAGAAATGGGGATAAAAAATGGCTCATTGTCTTAGAGAGCTCTGGGATAAATTGAAGAAAACAAATATTTGCCTTATAGGGATCCCTGAAAGTGACAAAGTGGCTTCTCAATGCACAGAGGCTCTTCCTCATGAGATTATGAAAGAGAACTTTCCAGACATGCCAAGAGATTCTGAAATTCAGATAGCAGACAGTTTCAAACTCCCAGCATGACTCAACCCGAATAAGACATCCCCAGGCACATCATAATTAAATTCACTAAAGTTAACATGAAGGAGAAAATTCTGAAAGCAGCCAGATGTACGAAAACTATAACCTACAAGGGGAAGAATATTAGAATGACTGCAGATCTCTCTGCTTAAACCTTTCAAGCTAGAAGAGGGTGGTCATCAGCTTTTAATCTCCTACAGCAAAATAACTTTCAACCCAGGATCCTGTACCCAGCTAAACTGAGTTTCATTTATGATGGAGAAATTAAGTATTTCAATGACAATCACATGTTGAAGAAATTTGCCATAACTAAACCAGCTCTCCAGGATATCCTCTGGCCTATCCTCCATAATGACCAGAACAATTCTCCACTACAAAAGTGAACTCACTTTGAAACTTCATCAAATTCCAAACTCCACAATAGTGAAAGGATTAAAAATATCCCCTGGACTTTCGAAAAACTCGATAGCCAAAATGCTACCACTTATTCTGAATTAATGTTAATGGCTTAAATTGTCCTCTAAAGAGACACAGGTTGGTTGACTGGATGCAAAAACTCAGGCCAGATATCTGCTGCATACAAGAATTTCATCTTACCTTAAAAGATAAACGTAGACTCAGGATAAAGGGATGGTCATCTATATTCCAGGCAAATGGAAATCAGAAAAAAGCATGTATTCCAATCTTATTAGCAGATACAATAGCCTTTAAACCAACAAAAGTAAGGAAGGATAAAGATGGACCATTCATATTTGTTAAGGGGAATACTAAATATGATGAGATTTCAATTATTAATGTTTATGCACTCAACCAGGATGCACCTCAATTCATAAGAGAAATTCTAACAAACATAAACAACTTGATTTCCTCTAGCTCCATAATAATAGGAGATTTTAACACTCCTTTAGCAGTGCTGAATAGATCCTCCAATAAAAAGCTAAGCAAAGAAATTTTATGGGTTATTTTTAATTTAATTAAATTTTTTGAAATTAAATCATGGTTGTGTACATAAATGCAATCAAGGGGTACAATGTGCTGATTTTATATACAGTTTGAAATATTTCCATTGAACTGGCTGACATAGCTTTCATGGCATTTTCTTAGTTATTGTGTACAGACATTTATATTCTACATTTAGTAAGTTTCACCTGTACCCATCTAAGATGCACTGTAAGTGTGGAGTTCAATTTTATTATTTTAATATTTTATATATATATATATATATACATACATACATATATATACTACATATATATGGCTTGACAATGAATTGTCCAAGCCATTTCACAAAGTGGAATTGCACAGGGTTTTTTCACCTTCATAGGCAGTGAGAATTCTATAGCAAAACTTAGAAATTACCTAAATGTTTGAATAATTTGAATCAAATTAATAAATATTTTTGTAGACTTTTTCCAGTCTAAATAGTTACTATCCCTGCATTTTGAGCAGTTAAATTTAGTTTTGTTTCTGAAGAGCCACCTATTATTGAATGGCTGAACAGAATCAGGAATGCTTGACTGCTTTGGGCTTTTTTCTAGGATGGAAGCCCCCACCATCTCCCAAAGTTAGCATATTGTAAGGACCATGTGTGTAGGTAACAGACATGATTTCTAAACTTTTCCCTGTCCTTTGTCTTTTGTAGTTTTGAACAAGCTGTCATAATAGGGTCATAGTACAGACAGCCTTATGTTAACAACTTTCTGCAGTTGAAATAGAATTCCCCTGAGAAGGCTGCACAGCGTGCTTGGCATGTGAACAAAAAAATATCAAAAGAAAGAACAGCACAGTTTTTTTGGGGATACACTCTGCAATCAAGACTCTGGAATATTAACTATAAATTAGAGGGAGGCTGAGATTAAAAGGATACATAAAACACAAACGTGGATTATTAATGAAGCTGAAACAAATTAATTTCTCCACTGGTTCCACTTATTTTACATTGGACCCTCGCTCTATACATGTCTCAAGAAATACTTTTTAAGCAATTCTATGGGTAAAATGAAGAACAGATTTCAAACAAGAGGATGCGGAATGGATTGGCAAACTCAATGAATTATATGCCCTCAGCTAAAATGGGATGATAGAAAGAAGTGATTGAAGCTGCAAACCCCTGTCAGGAAGAAAAGAGTTGCCACCATTTTGTGCAGCCCTGAGCTTGTTACTATACAAATGTGTGACACCATCAGATTTGATGAGGCTGAGGCTACAGTAGACAAATGATATGATGGAGGAAGAACAGGAGTGGTGAAAAAATGAAGGACAGAGGTGTGGGTTGGGGTAACAGAGAATTTTGCCTATGAGGGGACATAACATGCTCATTAAATCTTTAGCAGACTTGGAAATTTAAATCTCAAGATTTTGGGGTCATATTGGCCAATCAATCATTTTTGATTTGGAGAAATATACAAGGTTCTCCATGACTTGACCCTTATCTGACACTTCACCCCATCTCCAATAATATCCACTTCAAACTGTACCCAGGCCAAATATCAGGTTGATGATTGCTGAGTTAGCTTTGTTTATTCTTTTTTTTTGCAGTTTTTGGCCGGGGCCAGACTTGAACCCACCACCCTTGGCATATGGGACTGGCACCCTACTCCTTGAGCCACAGGCGCTGCCCCATCTTTGCTTATTCTTATAATTTTACCTTTTTAGTATAAGATTTAGACTAAAACTAACTAATTTTTAAACACTTTTTCCTAGCTCTCTTTTCTGATATTTTAGAAGCTTTTAAGCAAAGTGCCTTGGTAGCTTATGATAATAGCCTTTTTGTCTGCCCAGTCCCCTTCTCTCCTCCCTACTTATGCTACAGTTTTGGATGTTCTGACTCCAGTAGAAGGGAGATGGCAGAACTTACTATAGCAGGAACTGAAGAGGAAAGATCTTATTGCCTATCAGCTCTTTAAGATGAAAAAGAAAAAGCTTTTATCAGTTGGAAAAATTAAAGACAACATAGATAAGAAAGAGAGAGAAAGAATTCCAATGATGAGTTCCCTTTCCAACCTCTGATGTATACAGAATAGCTTTCCTTCCTGCATAATGCTTTTAGATTCTGCATGCTACTTTAGAATCCTTCTAATACTCTCCCACAAAGCTTACTTTCTTATCACTTGGAGATTTTTTTTATTGGACATGTCCCTGACTAATACATTTTTAAATTTTGTGCACTCCATAGCACTGTAGACTCACTTGTATTTGATAATTTTTTTCATTTTGAAGATATAATCTTACTATGTATCTGTAATCCCTAAAGACTCTAAGAGCCTCTAGATTAGGACAAAGTCTTAGCATTTTAAAATGAGTGTTTTGGACATATCATTTAATAATACTTAGTAAATGCAAACCTCAATAGACCAAAAGGCAATAACCTTGGCAGATTATTTTGGCATATGGAAGTATCTAGAATTGAACACCTTTGTGGAAGTTCATTGGCTAGCAGTTGGACATTTCCTTTAAGGTAGTTTATGATTTTCTTGTGAGAGTCAACAATGAATTATCAAGAAGTCTAAGATACTTGTCTTCAATGAATAATAGTAAATGTTGTTTCAAAATTGTTTTCATCAACCAAAATTTATCAATTGTCATTAATATCTGTATAGAAAGAATTAATAAATTATGCATTGAAAATTAGTTGGAGACTTGTTTTTTCTGTTGGAAGTGAAATTTTGTTTTAAAATTTCTAGTAACAAAAAATTTTTTTGGTGATTTCCTCAGTGCTCTTCTGTTTTATCTTTAAAATATATAAAAATGCAGAAGTTAGACTTTGGAGTTTAAGTGTCTTGAGAGGGGCTCTTGATATTTCCAATTATTGTTTCTGTTGCTAACTTGTGAGATGACAAAGGATCGTCTGCAAAGAAATATTAGACTTATATTTTGTGTGCCCCGAGGAACAGCATAAGGACCAATGAGTACAATAATCATATGTCATTTCTTTGCTTCCTCATCTGTGAAATGGGTATAGCCATAGCCTAACTGAACACAGTTAGCAAGTATATGTATGTTAAAGCACTATGGTTGTTGTGAGGATTACATGGGCTAATCAGTGAAGAGCACTTGCATTATGCCCTGTATATAGTAAGTACTAATACACATTAGCTGTTGTTAACATTATTATCATATGCTGAGAAATGGATTCACAATATAAAGAAAATATAGAAAAAAACCCTTAAGCAAATTATATGGCAATGGTGGTGTCTCAGAATCAATCACTCAAGTTCATACTGTCTCCCCATCTAAGATACCTTTTCAGAGTGCATGCGTTCACTTTACTGAAAATTCCAGATAGAAGGACTGAGATAAAATGTGTGTGTGTCTATCCTAAAATAATAAATAATAGCCTTTTACTTGGAAGGTTCACTGGAGATCATTTTCTGGTGAAGGAAAACCCTAATACTTTTGTTTTAAAACCACTAGTGCTTTGAACTTTTTTATTTCAGTTAGTGCATCCTAATGTTAGATATAATTGTTGAGAAGTTTTTCATTACATTTAAATGAAATCTAACTCCCAAGAAATTATGCTCATTGCTCTTTGTGCTGCTTTTTTAAGGCACATAGAAAGAAGTCTAATTTCTCTTCATAATATGCGAGGTCATAATATCCTACACAAGCCTTCCCTCTCCATAGGGACTTGGCCCACAGCTCTTATACCATTATATTGAGCCCCCCAACCAACTTTTACACTCTTCCTCAGCACTTACTCTGGTGGTCCACAATCTCATTCTCTTGTATCCCCTAAACTACATGTAAATATGTTTTGATTGCTCAGGGTAAAATAGGATACTCTTTCTTGTTCTGGTACTTTATACTCAGTAATACAGATTAGATGGAATAATTCTGGACAATCTCCACATTTTGAAGACGAATTAAAGCAGAGCAGGGGCCTTAATAATATGTTCCTTTTTAGTGTGCTTTAAATTACATATAAATCATTGATTATTACAAATCTTGTAGAAAATTAAACCCTCCAAAGGCTATGTATGTGGGACTATATTTTTGGACTTATGCTCTAGATTTTTTATTTATCCTTGTTATATTATAGTCAAATTCAACCCATAGTTAGAGATTAATAAAATCCTTTTGAATTCCTAAATCTAGCATCCAGCAGAGTAACTTTGTCTCTCGTTTCATGTTCTCTTGAAGTTAATTTCCACACTGTCACTGTACATCTACATTTTAAAGGAATCTGAATTTAATTAAGTAATCTATTTTTTAGCCTTTCAAAAATGTTTTTATTAATTACAAAAGTAATCTATGCTCCTTGATAAAACATTAAAATATTATAGAAATTTTTAATAGAGGAAAAAGTGCCTAATTATCCCATTTCCCTGAGATAATCATTATTAATCTTTTATTTTATTTTTATTTTATTTTTTTTAACAAGTGAACAGTTTATTAAGAATTAAACAAAGGTATGATGTGATACAATACAAGCAAGACACTCAAGATAGGTATAATAGTACTACTCACACACAAACTTAAATTTCACCTCAAAAAAAATCACAAGACAAAAGAGAAAGCAATTTCATTGTTAGAAAGTAAGATATTTCATGCAAAGTATTAACTCTGCCCCGCTAAATCCCAACCTCCAAACAAACAAACAACTATGAGGGAATACTGCTATGCTAACATATTAACCACAGTATAATTATTCATGGGAAAACAATAATTAAGCAATGAATTAAATGAAATAACAAAGTTCAAACTATCATAAACTCATAGACCACAATGATTTTACAAGACAAGCAATTCCAAAAATCTTATAAACAATAAAAAAAAGAAGAAATATTTCAATATCATTCTACTTGATCTGGATATACCTGATATTGCAATTGGAGAAAATATATTGTTATAAAGGGAAATTACAAGCATATTTCACTTATACATGAGCAATATCCTAAACAATATATTGACAAGTTGAATGAAAAAATTAATGTTTAAGTAATGTACTATGGTCAAAATTGAATCCAACTTATATGAAAGTTAGTTACTATTTTCTTTTCTTTTTTTTTTTTTTTTGTTTTCTTTCCCTCACTCACTCACTCCTTTTCTGTCTGCTCTTTCCTTCCCCCATGCCCCACTGGGTCATTGATTGTCATTAATTGTCCTCAAATCAAAGTTGAATACATAGGATTCATGTTTCTCCATTCATGTGATGTTTTCCTAAGAATAATATGTTCCACCTTCATCCAAGTTACTACAAATGCTGCAAAGTCTCCATTATTTTTGATGGATGAGTAATATTCCATGGTATACATATACCATAGCTTACCAATCCACTCCTGGGTTGAAGGACATTTGGCTGTTTCCACAACTTAGCAATTGTAGATTGGGCTGCAATAAACAGCCTAGTATAAAAGTCCTTATAATGAAAGTTTTTTTTTTTTCTTCTGGATAGGTGCCCAGCAATGGGATTGCTGGATCAAATGGGAGGTCTAGGTTGAGTTCTTTGAGCTTTCTCCATACTTCCTCCCAAAAAGGTTGTATTAGTTTGCATTTCCACCAGCAGTGTAAAAGTATTCCTTTTTCCCCACATCCGCCCCAGCATCTGCAATCTTGAGATTTTGTGATATAGGTCATTCTCACTGGACTTAGATGGTATCTCAGGGTGGTTTTAATTTGCATTTCTCTAATAATTAAGGATGATGAGCATTTTTTCAAGTGGTTACTGGCCATTTGTCTGTTGTCTTTAGAGAAGATTCTATTTATCTCTCTTCCCCATTGATGTATGGGATTGTTGGTATTTTTCTTTTAGTAAAGACCCAACTAAAAAGGAAAACTTTAGACCAATTTCATTAATGAATATTGATGAATATTAGATATTGAAAACTTCTTAACAAAATCTTGGCCAATAGATTACAGCTTATCATAAAAAAAGTTATACATCATGATCAAGTAGGTTTCATCCCAGGGATGAAGGATTGGTTTAATATTCGAAAGTCCATCAACATTATTCACCGTATTAACAAAGCAGAACCAAGGACTATATGATCCTCTCAATAGACGCAGAAAAAGCATTTGATAAAATCCAGCATCCCTTTCTAATTAGAACACTGAGGAGCATAGGTATAGGTGGCACATTTATTAAACTGTTGTCTGATTCAAAATATGCAAATATCCTTTCCCATTGGGTAGGATGTCTATTTGCTTTGGTGGTTGTCTCGTTGGCTGTACAGAAGCTTTTCAGTTTAATTAAATCCCATTTGTTTATTGATGCAGTTGTTGCTATTGCCATGGCAGTCTTCCTCATAAAGTTTTTCCAATGTTTTTCCAATTCTTTGAGGATTTTTATCATTTCATGCCTTAAATTTAAGTCCTTTATCTATCTTGAATCAATTTTTGTGAGTGGAGAAAGGTGCAGGTCCAGTTTCAGTCTTTTACATGTGGATATCCAGTTCTCCCAGCACCATTTATTGACTAGGGAGTCTTTGTCTCAGTGAACGCCCTTGTTTGGTTTATCAAAAATTAGGTGACTGTAAGTTGCTGGTTTCATTTCTAGGTTTTCTATTAGATTCCAAATGTCTATGTCTCTATATTTGTGCCAGTACCATGCTGTCTTAACCACTATGGCTTTGTAATAGAGCCTAAAATCTGGTATGGTGATACCCCTGGCTTTGTTTTCATTACTCAGAACTGCCTTAGCTAAACAGGGTTTTTTTCTGGTTCCATACAAAATGCAGAATCAGTTTTTCCAAGTGTTGAAAGAAGGATGTTGGTATTTTAATAGGGATGACGTTGAATAGGTAAATTGCTCTGGGAAGTATAGACATTTTAACAATGTTGATTGTTCCCAGCCATGAGCATGGTATGTCGTTCCATTTGTTAAAGTCCTCTGCTATTTCCTTTCTTAGGGTTTCATAATTAATGACCTCAAGCTGTTGCCCTGGGTAGAGTGCCCTGGTGTCACAGCTCATAGCAACCTCCAGCTCTTGGGCTTAGGTGATTCTCTTGGTTCAGCCTCCCCCGTAGCTGGGACTACAGGTGCCTGCCACAATGCCTGGCTATTTTTTTGTTGCAGTTTGGCCGGGGCCGGGTTCAAACCTGCCACCCTCAGCACATGGGGCCGGTGCCCTACTCACTGTGCCACAGGTACCTCCCAAAACTTAAAAAAAAAATTTTTTTTTTTTTGAGACAGAGTCTCAAGCTGTCGCCCTGGGTAGAGTGCTATGACATCACAGCTCACAGCAACCTCCAACTCCTGGGCTCAAGCGATTCTCCCGCCTCTGCCTCCCAAGTAACTGGGACTACAGGTGCCTGCCACAATGCCCAGCTATTTTTTTGGTTGCAGCCGTCATTGTTGTTTGACGGGCCCAGGCTAGACTCAAAACCGCCAGCTCAGGGGAATGTGGCTGGTGTCTTAGCTGCTTGAGCCACAGGTGCTGAGCTAACTTTTTTTTTTTTAATTGTTGTGGATTCATTGAGGGTACAAAAACGATGTTACATTGATTGCATTTGTTAGGTAAAGACCCTCTTATAATTGTGCCTGCCTCTATAATATGTGTCACACATGGTGACCTCTCCACCCCTCCCTCCTTCCTTCTCTCTACTCTCCCCTTCATTCACCCACACTGCGTACTAGGACTTTAATTGTCCTCATATCAAAATTGAGTACATAAGATTCTTGCTTCTCCATTCTTGTGATGCTTTACTAAGAATAATGTGCTCCACATCCATCCAGGTTAATACAAAGGCTGTAAAGTCTCAATCTTTTTGAATGGCTGAATAGTATTCCATGGTGTACATATACCACAGCTTGTTAATCTATTCCTAGGTTGGTGGGCATTTAGGCCGTTTCCACATTTTGGTGATTATAAATTGAGCTGCGATGAACAGTCTAGTGCAAGTGTCCTTATGGTAAAAGGAGTTTTTTTCTTCTGAGTAGAAGCCCAGTAATGGGATTGCAGGATCAAATGGGAGGTCTTGAGTTATTTGCGAGTTCTTCATACTTCCTTCCAAAAAGGTTATATTAGTTGCAGTCCCACCAGCAGTGTAAAAGTGTTCCCATCTCTCCACATCTATACCAGCATCTGCAGTTTTTTTTTTTTTGAGACAAAGTCTTACTATGTTGCCCTCAGCAGAGTGCTGTGTCATCACAGCTCACAGCAACCTCAAACTCTTGGGCTTAAGCAATTCTCTTGTGTCAGCATCCAAGTAACTGGGAGCATCTGCAGTTTTGAGATTTTGTGATGTGAGCCATTCTTACTGGGTTTAGATGATATTTCAGAGTGGTTTTGATTTGCATTTCTCTAATAATTGGAGACGAAGAGCATTTTTTTCGTAAGTTTGTTAGCCATTCATCTGTCTCCTTTTGAGAAGATTCTATTCATCTCTCTTGTCCAGTAATATAAGTGATTGTTGACTTTTTAAAGTTGATTATTTGAGTTCTTGTTGTTATCAAGCTTTTGTCTGATTCAGAATATGCACATACCCTTTCTCATTGTGTACATTGTCTATTTACTTTGGTTATTGTCTCCCTGGCTATATAGAAGCTTTTCGAATTAAGTCCCACTTTTTTATTTTTCTTAGACAGAGTCTCACTATGTGGCCCTCAGTAGAGTGTTGTGGTGTCATAGATCAAAGCAACCTCATACTCTTGGGCTTAAGTGATTCTCTTGCCTCAGTCTCCCTAGTATCTGGGACTACAGGTGCTCACCACAATGCTCGGTATTTCTTG
Source organism: Arctocebus calabarensis (assembly GCA_963573935.1). Lineage (NCBI taxonomy): Eukaryota > Metazoa > Chordata > Mammalia > Primates > Lorisidae > Arctocebus > Arctocebus calabarensis. The sequence goes on from CAUYON010000620.1 coordinate 13,331, forward strand.
TTGTTGTTGTTGCAGTTATGTTGTTTAGCTGTCCAAGGCTGGGTTTGAACCCACCAGCCTAGGTGTATGTGGCCAGTGCCCTACCCATTGAGCTTCAGGCTGCCTTCCCCATTTGTTTATTTTTGGTGTTGTTGCAATTGAAATGGAAGTCTTCTTCATAAAGTCTTTTTTTTTTTTTCAGTTTTTGGCCGTGGCTAGGTTTGAACCTGCCACCTCCGGCATATGGGGCCAGCGCCCTACTCCATTCAGCCACAGGCGCCACCCTTCTTCATAAAGTCTTTACCCACACCGATATCTTCAAGTGTTTTTCCCATGACTTTTTTGAGGATTTTCATCATTACATGCCTTAAATTTATGTCTTTTTTCTTTTCTTTTTTTTTTTTTGAGACAGAGCCTCAAGCTGTCACCCTGGATAGAGTGCTGTGGCTTCACAGGTCACAGCAACCTCCAATTCCTGGGCTCAAGCGATTCTCCTGCCTCAGCCTCCCAAGTAGCTGGGACTTCAGGTGCCTGCCACAACGCCCAGCCCTTTTTTGGTTGCAGCCATCATTGTTGTTTGGCAGGCCCGGGCTGCATTCGAACCTGCCAGCTCAGGTGTACATGGCTAGCGCCTTAGCCCATTGAGCCACAGGTGCTGAGCCTATGTCTTTTTTCTATCTTGAATTAATTTTTGTGAGTGGAGAAAGGTATGAGTCCAGTTTCAGTCTTTTACTTGTGGATATCCAGTTCTCCCAGCACTATTTCTTGAAAAGGGATTCTTTCCTTCGGTGTACTTGTTTGGTTTATCAAAGATTAGGTGGCTGTAAAATGTTACCTTCATCTCCTGGTTTTCTATATTTTTTCAGATGTCTATGTCTTTATTTTTGTGCCATTACCATGCTGTTTTTATCCCTATGGCCTTGTAGTACAGCCTAAAATCTGGTAGGTTGATGTCCCTGGCTTTGTTTTTATTACTAAGAATTGCCTTAGGTACACAAGGTTTTGTCTGGTTCTATACAAAACAAAGAATTATTTTTTCCAAGTCTCGATGGTATGATGTTGGTATTTTAATAGGGATGGCATATAATCTGTAGATTGTTTTGGGAAGTATAGACATTTTCTTTTTTCTTTTCTTTTTTTTAATTGTTCAAAAGCTTTATGCAAAACAGTTAAGCAAGAAAAAGAAAATACAGGTATACAAATTGGAAAGAAGGAGGTGAAATTATAATTGTAAACAGATTATTATTATTATTATTATTATTCTTTGAGACAGAGACTCAGGCTGTCCCCCCTGGGTAGAGTGCCATGGCATCACAGCTCACAGCAACCTCCAACTCCTGGGCTCAAATGATTCTCCTGTCTCCACTTCCCAAGTTGCTGGGACTACAGGCTCCTGCCACAATGTCCGACTATTTTTTTGTTTCAGCCATCATTGTTGTTTGGCAGGTGTGGGCTGGATTTGAACCTGCCAGCTCAGGTGTATGTGGTTGGCACCTTAGCCACTTGAGCCACAGGCACCACGACAAGGATGTGGAGAAAAGGGAACACTCCTACATTGCTGGTGGGAATGCAAACTAATACATCCATTTTGGAAAGACGTTTGGAGAATACTCAAAGATCTAAAACTAGACTTGCCATTTGACCCTATAATTCCTTGTCTGGTCTCTTTTGGATTACTTAAACATTCTTTTTAGTCTTCTACCTTAATGTACACATTGTGATTTTGACTCTATCTCTTTGGGATTATGAACTATGTACACAGCATTTCATAGTCTACTTAGAATTGGTATTTTACCACTGCAATTGGAATGTTAGACTTTCACCTTACAGGTCCCTTTGTCTTCCCCCTTCATACTGTAGAAATATGTGTCTCATATATTGCAGCTATGTACATTGAATCATCAAACATGACATCAACATCAAATGTATATATTTTTTGTGACACAGCCTCAAGCTGTCGCCCTGGGTAGAGTGCTGTGGCATCCCAGCTCACAGCACCCTCCAACTCCTGGGCTCAAGCAATCCTCCTGCCTCTGCCTCCCAAGCAGCTGGGACCACAGGTGCCTGCCACAACGCCTGGCTATTTTTTGGTTGCAGCCGTCATTGTTCGGCGGCCCGGGTTGGATTCGAACCCGCCAGCTCAGGTGTACGTGGCTGGTACCTTAGCTGCTTGAGCCACAGATGTTGAGCCTCATCAAACATATTTTAAAGAACTCAAAACCAGAAGAATATTCTATTACATTTATCCAGAGATTTATCATTTCTATCGGTCTTATTTCATTCCTGATGTTCCAAGTTCTTTTGGTGTCTTTTCCATTTTATCTGATAACTTGCTTTAGCAATTCTTTAAAAACCAATATACTTTCCATGCATTTTCTTAGTTTTCCTTCATCCTTGAATGTATGCATTTCACTTACATTCCTGAAGAATATTTTTATGGGATGCAGAATTCTAGGTTGACAGTTCTTTCCTTTAAGCAAATTAAAAAATGTTTGCCACTGCCTTTTAGTGCCCCTGGTTTCTGATGAGGAAAATTTTTATTTTTACTTTTATTTAAGACAGAGTCTCACTTTTGTCATCCTTGGTATAGTGCTATGGCATCATAACTCACAGCAACCTCTAACTCTTGGGCTCAAGTGATTCTCTTTCCTCAGCTTCCTGAGTAGCTGGGACTACAGGCACCTGCCACGACACCCAGCTATTTTCAGAGTCCGGGTTTCGCTCTGGCTCAGGCTGGTCTCAAACCTATAAGCTCAAGCAATCCACCTGCCTCTGCCTCCTGGAGTGCTGGTATTACAGCCACTGTGCCCAGCAGGTGAGGAATTTTTGGTTATTGAAATCATTGTTCCCCTGTAGGCAATTCGATGTTTCTATCTGTCTACTTTCAGGATTCCTTTTTTTGCCTTTATTTTTCACTGTTGGATCAGGACGTGCATAGGCATAGATTTTATGGGTCTACCCTATTAAGGATTTGTTCAGTTTCTCAAAACTTTAAGTTTACTATTTTGACCAAATGTGGAAGGTTTTAAACTATTATTTGTTCAAAAAATTTTTCCAGTACGACACTCTTATTCCTTGAGTTCTGAGATTCCAATGAAATGAACAAGAGACCAGAAGCCCAAACAGTGAATTTCTAATTTTGGTTATAGTATTTTCAGTTCTAAATTTGCCCATTGATTTTTCCTTATATCTTCTATTTCTTTGCTGAGATTTTGTGTTGTAGCCTTTATTTCAAGAATGCCCATAATAGCTAGATTTTTAAAGCATTTTTTTTTTTTAATAGAACTGCCACTTCACTGAATGGAGAGAAACTTCCTTCTCCCTCTCTCTGCATTAAGGTTTTGAACGATAATCCTAGAATCTGTGTCATCTTCTCCTGTTGTTAATTATTTTTTTCCATGTGATTTAAGGTTTTAAAGGTTCTTTGTATA
>CAUYON010000621.1:0-23873 GCA_963573935.1 Arctocebus calabarensis
TTTATATAGTGATCAAGAAAATGCCATGAAGGCTATCTGTAACAGTATGATCAAAACATTTCTGAATGTATATGAATCGTGCCCTATGATTGCACCAATGTACAGAATTATGATTCAATAAAATTATTAAAAAAAAAAAAACACACATGTACGACAGCAATTCTACACTTAGGTGCGTCACACAACAGCAATGAAAATGTGTCTCACACAAAAACTTATCCACTAATGTTCATACAGCTTTATTTATGATAGCTCAAATGTGAGAACAACAGATGAACAGATAAACAACACATTGTATTATGCATAAAATGGTGGACTATTCAGCCATTAAAAAAAAAAAGAGATGCAGTACTGATACATGTCGTGTCACTGATGAATCTCCAGAACTCTTTTCTGAGTGACATAAACCAGACACAAAAGGTCACATATATGTACAATATCAATAAGAGGCAAATCCAGAGACAGAACCTAGATTAATGGTTGCCAGGAGCTGTGGGGTTGAGAGGAAATGGAAAGGGGTTGAGAGGAAATGGACAATGACTAACAACAGATATAAGTCAGTATCACAAGGGGAAGATTGAAAATGAAAATGTTCTAAAATTAGACAATTGGCAATAGCTGCACGACTCTATAAATACAGTTAGCCCTCCATGGCCACAGATTCCACATCTGTGGATTCAACCAACCATGGATGGAAAATATTCAGGGGAAAAAAGTGGTAAAAAATAACATTACAAGAAAAAATAACACAAATAAAAAATATAGCATAACTATTTACATAGTACTTACCTTGTAGATATTATGAGTAATATAGCATTTGTTTAAGATTATACTAGGTTATATGCAAATACTAGTCATTTTATGTAAGAGACTTGAGTATCTGTGGATTTTGGTATCCACAGGTGGTGCTAGAAGCAATCCCCCATGGATACCAAAGGACAGCTATATACGAAAAACAACAAACTGTATACTCTTAAATGAGAAAATTTAATGTATACTCTTAAGTGAGGAAATTTATATTTATGGTATATAAAATATCTCAGTAAAAATATCAAACACACACATAGCTTTGTTTCCAGTTCAATCTGATTTGCTAGGAGCTCTTTGAAGAAAAAACAAAACCAATGAAAGTTCTTTTTTAAAAAATCTCAGAATTCATCTAATTGGTATTATTTACTGGGTTGTTCTGATTTATCTGTCCACAGTTAAATTCAAGTTTCATACTCAATAATAATAATTGCTACAATGGCTCCAGCCTATAATCTTATCACTCTGGGAGTCTGAGATGGGTGGATTGCTTGAGCTCACAATTTCAAGACCAGCCTAAGCAAGAACAAAATACAGTCTCTTAAAAAAAAAAAAAAAAAAATAGCCAGGCATTGTGGTGGGCGTCTGTAGTCCCAGCTACCTGGGAGGCTGAGGCAAGAGAATCGCTTAAGCCCAAGGGTTTGAGGTTGCCAAGAGCTATGACGTCAGAGCACTCTACTGTGGGTGACAAAGCGAGACTCCACCTTCAAAAACAAAACAAAATAAAATAAATGCTGCTGTATAATTTATGCACCCCTGCCCAATCAGGCTTAAGGAAAAAGATGACACATGGCTATTTTCCTAACTTCTTAATATAAAATGACAACAACAAAATTATTCTTATATATTGAGGCCTCAATCTGGTGCAATTTTCTAGAGATAAATAATATTTTAAAAAACAAATGTAAATACCCAATTGTCCCTTAAAATACATCACCAGCAAATAAAACTAGCTTAAGTCACAAACATAAGTGACAGGACTCATTAATCTATTTGATCCCTAGATCAATACTGCCTCTGTGATTTGATATTACCCTTAGATATACAAATGCAAACATGCATAGACTGTTTTGTACTAAGTTATTTTATTGATTATGGGCAGCAACATAAATTATTATTTAAGAATTCTCAAAAATCACATTGGAATAAATGTCATGAATATTCAATTACACATTAAATAAGAAGGGATATAAAGTAAGTTTTTTTGTATTGAACTGTCAAAGAAAGCACATACTTTATTAGGCTGATTCACAGTGTGAGATTTTTAGGTGGGAAACTTCCTAAAAGAAATAAAAACTGAATAGAGCTTTCCAGTTTCTTCCTGAAACCTGAGCTCTGTCTTCCCAAACATGAGATAATAGAGACATCTAGTGGCTGCTGTAATAATTTAGACAAAATAATCATGACAGGCTACTTTCACCATTTAGAGTTTGAAAGATAGGTAATGTTTCATGGACTTTCCCTGAACCCTGATTTTCATATAAGGTAAATATCCAGTGATGTGTCAACTGAAATCTCCATAATAGTCAGAAGTTGCCTCCCCCCCAAAAATCAAGATCTAATTCTTTTGAAATTATTACTATGAGAATACATATTAAATAACTATTATTCCTTGCAATACAAGAACTTTGTGCTTATATTCAGCTAGAAGAAAATCAATCTAGCTACATTATCAGAGATTAACTACTTTTGCAAAAACTGTGCACTTGGAAGGATGAAGAAGTAGGGACAGGAGTAAACTCACTGGAAGAACATCTGAAGTTAGCCAGATAAGATTACATTAAAATGTAAGGCATTTCCCCTTTCGTTCAAAAGGAAGGTATTTAGAACAGCAACAGAGAATATATTAGGACAGAACTATCAAAGACTGTCACATATTTATTTACCTGAGATGAAGCAGCTTTGAAGAAAGTAAGTATTAATTTCCAAGTGAGGAGGTATCCCAGAACATAATAGAAGTCTTCACTCAGTGGCTTAATGGTAACTATCTGTCCAACAGGAACACACCCCAAAACATTTTCCAATAAATCCTCTTGAGTGCAAAGAAGAGACATCAGCACTGCTGGGGGTGACCTAAGAATCAACAATTAAGTACCACAGTTTCCTTTGTAAGTTATCTCTTAACAAACTGACAGCATTTATAAAGTTCAGCCATTTTAGAAAAACCTTTCTCTATTTTCCAAAAACCATTTCTTTAAATTCCCCTGTACAGATCCTATTTTAACTCCTAATTTCACAAAATGGCAACAATCTGAATGATATGCTATAAAAATATGGATCTTAGGCCAGGTGAGGTGGCTTGTGTCTATAATCCTAGCCCTCTGGTAGGCTGAGGAGGAAGGATCACTTGAGCTCAGGAGTTTGAGACCAGCCTGAGCAAAGCAAGATCCCATTTCTGCTAAAAATGGAAATATTAGCTAGATGTTGTGGTAGGCAGCTACAGTCCTAGCTACTTGGAAGGAAGACAGCTTGAGTCCAAGAGTTTGAAGTTTCTGTGAACTAGGCTAACACTATGGCACTTTAGCCTGGCACAACAGAGTGAGACTCTCATCTCAAAAGAAAAAAAAAAAAAGACCTTAGTTCATAGCAGTTGAAGGAAAGGCATTTTTAGAAATATCTATTTCAATTCTGTTTCACAGATCAAAAAAAAGCCCACATGCAGAGAAGCCATGTTTAATCCCAAATCCCTCAGCTAGTCAGGGGAATTATTAGGGCTTTTAAATCCTACCAACTCCTCAATCATTTTATAAAGGGCAAAGAGAAGATGAAGACATTGATAAACACAGGAAACAATTACATGCTTTTAAAAAAATCTCAAGTGTCTATGTCTTTTCAGCAAAGTAAATTTAACATTCACATTAACTCATGAAAATATAAGTTAATTTTCTTCTTTATTGAAATACTATATTCACTTATACTTTCAGTTAAACTTATGAAATTCTCAAAAAGACAAATGTTTATATTCCTTGGAACTTTCTTCTTTGTGATACTCCAGCATGGGTCTCTCCTGTCATCTTTCCTTCCTTGTGGCTTCCTGCCCCCAGCCCTGTGTGGCCTACTCCAAGCTTCTGTACAAAGTCTTCTCTGTTCATTACTGATGGTCACTAGAGTTTACAAATACCAGCTCTGGAATCTCTTCACTTTCCACACTGACCTCCACATATTATTTAATTCTAAAATAACCTCCACTTCTATTTGCCATTTTCTATAATTCATACTTCATGCTATTATTAAAGAAATCAGCTGGTGGTATCCTATTTCCTACCAAATAATGTCTTCAAGTCTAAAAAATGTCATTTTTAAGGCCATTCATTACATTACCCGATCTCCTTAACTACTCTTCCTGTTACAACTTCCACCATACCCTGCCTACTCTATTGGGTCTTCTATTCCTTCACTATCCAACAAATGAGCACTATTCATGAGTCTGCTACAAGTCAGAACATATTTTGAATGCTGTGCAAATAGTCAGCAGAAACAGGAGACAAAAATTCCTTGGGGCTATGGTGAAGGGAATTGTGTCCTTAATCTTGGCTGTTACAGGTTAAGGTTACAGTTACAGTTACAAAGACAACTGACCTGTGGACATTGATTTTAAATCCTCAGACATTACTGTATTTTTGGATGACTTCCAAGAGTCTTGTGATTGAATCTTTGGGGTTCTCTAAATATAAAATTATGTATCATCAGCAAAGAGGGAGAGTTTGACCTCCTCTGCTCCTGTTTGGATGCCCCTTATTTTCTTGTCTTGCCTAATTGTATTGGCTAGAACTTCCAGCACAATGTTGAATAGTAATGGTGACAGAGGACAACCTTGTCTGGTTCCAGTTCTAAGTGGAAAAGCTTTCAGTTTAACTCCATTCAGTAAAATATTCGCTGTGGGTTTGTCATGGATAGCTTCAATCAATTTAAGAAATGTGCCACCTATGCCCAAACTCTTCAGGGAAGTAATGAAATGTAAAAATTTCTGCCCTCATAGAGCTTACATTCCAGTGAAGGAAGATACTGGAACAACAAAAACAAGTTAAATGGCAACTATTCAACATTCCCAGAGCACATCCTGAATATTCATGCTTCAGTGAGTACCTTTATACATGATCTCTCCTTAACTTATGTTACCTTTCCTGTCCTGATGAAATGGAACCTAACCTCAAAGGTCCAGTTTAATCTCTTCCTCAAGACACAAGACAAAGTCTTCCCTTTCTGATGGACATTAATTATGCCCCTAAACCATGCTATCTATCCTTTTTCTTAGTACCTATCATACAAGACAGAATCATAATGTTAGATTATAAGCTCTTTCAGAATGTGTTTACTAAACATTGTATCCCCTCAACATTTAATTAATACTTTGCACAAATGGGTACTCAGTAAATATTTGAACTGATAGGCACTTTCCACAGCTACCATGTGGCCACAGACAGTTTTGCTAAATAATAACAAACTAAAAATGTGATTTAGGAACAATTAAGACAGAGAAATAATCTTTTGGGTGAACTCTAGATTTTATTTACATTTTAGAAATATATTTAGAAGAGTCAGTGTATAGAATGAATAGACGCGTACCTTAAATGTAGAGCTTTTATGTTGCTCTAGTCTCCTAAAGACATTCTAAGTGAGGTGAATTACGAGAATTTAGTAAAACAAATTATTTAAAAAAAAAAAAAAAAGAAAAGAAAAACCCTTACAAGGCTGGTTCTTCTTCTTCATCTCCATAGGACTTTAGATTATCCTGATCATATTGTGGTAACTCAGGCATCAATCTGAAAATTAGAACATTATTCTTAAATACTTTATTTTAAATTGCCCACTGTTAAATAATGTTCAAGGGCAGACAGACCAATTTAATGAGTTTTCTTTCTCTGACATAACTGTCGACGACCAAGACTATCTAAATATAAATTGTGAATGGAGAATAATAACCTAAAAGATCAAACAACCTTGTGTCCCTGTTCTGAAATAAATAATCAACATTTCCTATTACTTTTTTAAATTTGACATTTTTTAATAATTGAAAAAACTAGGTTGGGCACAGTGGCTCAAGCCTGTAATCCTTGCACTCTGGGAGGCCAAGATGGGTGGATGGCTTGAGCTCAGGAGTTCAGAGACCAGCGTCAGCAAGAGCAAGGCTCCATCTCTACTATAAATGAAAAACTGAGGCAAGAGGATCACTTGAGCCTAACAGTGTGAGGTCTCTGTGAGCTAAGATGCCATGGAACTCTACTAAGGGCGACAATGTGAGACTCTGTCTCAAATAAATAAATAAATGTAAAAACTAAATATACATTCTACTTTTTTACACCACTAATAACATTGATTCAATTAGAAGAATTCTTACTTGTATAACATATGATAAACAGCAATTTGCACAGGTCTAGCTCTGAAGAGGAGTAATGGGGCCAATGTATTTAGCAAAGTCTGGAGATATTCTGGCAAGTTTGTTTTTTGGTCAGCAACCAATCTTGCAGAAAGTTTGTGACTCAAAAGCTGATCTTTTGAAATATATTTTAACGTTTCACACATGGGCTTCAGCATTGCATTCTGAAAGGATGTTTCAGATATGTCTTTGTTTTCTCCTGATGAGAAAAAGGAAAAGAACATCCATATCCCAAAAGAAAGTCAGCAGTAACATAGCACATCTGATCTATATGCAATCAAATATAAGAAAGTAAAGTAAAAACTAGACAAACATCAGAGCATTCCTAACTAGAAATAAGAATTGAAGATGTACATTTCAGTTAATCTGAATTGTTCTAATGACTTTTATCTCATTCTTAAAAAAGAAAGCAAATGTTCAACAGAAATGTTCTATTATGTAATCTATTCATGTTACGTGAATTACTGTTTTAATTTGCAATGATTATTGTATACTTGGCCATTTTTCAATTCTTGTTTCTAAAGCAAAAGCATGTTTGATGCTTCAGAGAAGCTAAGCTTTCTCTTCTGGTTCTTTTCTTTTACTATTTAGGAGTATTTGATTTAAACAGCCAAAGACTTTGTTTTGAATTTTTCAATATGTCATTTCCAATAAATCTCATTAATATTGTTTTTCACTTGCCTGTAACAGTCACCAAAATAGGTAAAAGCAAACTGTGGATGCCTTGAGAAAAAAATTCTTTCCATTCACTGATGAGATTTGTAGGAAGATTGCCAGCAGTATCCTGAGTTGTGGAATCAAAATAAGCACTGAGGTCACAGGCCAAATCACAGCTGACACAGGCAAACAGTTGCACGAGTGGAAGAGAATATAATGCCTGATTCTCACTTGCTGTCTGAAGAAATAATGAAAATGAAATAAACAGATCTCTATCGGAATACTACAAATAAAGTCAATAAAGAGAGGTTCCTCTTTCATTAAATTTTAAAATAAAAAGCAGTTTAAGTGTATAATCTCAGGAAAAATTTATATTTTACATCAAAATAACTTTTACTCAAAATTAAATACTATGAATTAGAATCATTAATGAGCAATTTATTCTAAAATGTCTATTTCTAAACTATGCAAGAAAATATCTCCTACCATTTACCAAGTCAGATACATTAAATACAAATTCCTATCTTCTCAGTAGCCCTGCAAGTTGTGTGGTATCATTTTAAAATAAGAAAACTAACATTCGAATAGTTCAAGTTTAAAACCTAAGTTATAACAGCTAATTGGCTGGCAAAGCACAGATTCAACCCAATTTCACTCCGATTGACTTGCTGCCTCAGAATCTACAAGTATTATATCTCTGTTTTGCTTTGGGTCATAAACATTAGAATAATTCCTTCTGAATGTGCTAATTTTTAATGCCTTACTCTGGCAATACTGACACAGTACATTTTAAAAATAATTAAAACCAAAAAGGACTAGAAACTTGTCATGAAAAGATAAAAAAAAAAACCTGAGAGTTGTGCTGCAAATATTGTAATACGCCAATGGAGAGAACAGTTTAACAGCAGTCAGGAGATGTGGTCACTGAAGGATACTGACAGTCTAGCATGTCTAAAATCTCCTAAAGTATTTTAAATGTTCACAGAGGAGCAGATTAGAATCACTACTCAAAGAATAAGATTAGTAAATAGTTCTGAAACAAAGCTATGTACAAATACCCAAAAAAGGTGATTACATAGCAAGTTAATTTACCTCCAACCAGGCCAACATGGAACACATGATGAAGTCCCATTCACTCTCTGCCAAAGGAGATGAGCAATATTTCAGAAATAGGCAAAGGAAACGGATTATTTCTATATTTATACCCAAAACCTCTGGACTTGCTTCTGACAGATTACTGTGATAAAGACAAAATCAAAATAACAACAAAAAAGTATTAAAAAATTATACTGACATTCCATTAGAAGGTATTCTATTTTAAATTTTATATACCTATAAATTGACTGACTTAAATGTCTACCATTATTACGCTGTAATGCTGTGACTATAAAATATGTAAACTGCATCTGCATCTGTATTTAGGGGAAAGCATAGTAAAGCATATCACCTACCAACTGAAAAGAAAAATATCTTCATGTTCTTTCTTCCAGGATATTATAATTTTTAATACACCATGCAGTAACTCTCCATCATCTATGCTTTTTGTTTGCAGACAAGAATTGAAAATGGCAAGATGTCCAAAACCTCCTAAAGAAAAATTCAAAATGAAGACATTTTTAAAATTGCATTGCTGCTACAAAAAAGAAAGTCTACTTTAGGTATTTGAAAACTTTCTCCAGATGTGCCCAGGTTAAGAACTATAAAAATGGCTTATATGAAGGAGTAAAGACATGAGCTTGTAAGCTCCACAGCCCAGAGGCCCTGTCTCCATAACTAGCACCTAGCACAGAACTTGGGAGCAGGCAAGCGAATGATGTTGTGATTTAAACTAATTTATACTGTTTTTTGGTTTGGTCTCTTGTACAAGACATATTCAGCACACTCACCTCTCAAATAAAAACAAAAAAACTCCTAACTATAGAGAGCACAAGTCAACAATACATGTATAGTTCCATTTGGCTGGCATTTAAGGTAGAAGGTTGGGGATTGGAGTCTTAATATGCACCAGAGGATGGATTTTAAGAAATGGTAGGGATTCTGATATAAGCTAACCACAGATATTACATGCATACTGAGTGAATGTATGATCTGGTGAACGATATGTTCTACTTTCCATCCATATGCATACACCCTTGTATATTTTTGTGCAAGAAGAATGCCCTTCCCTAATTATGTCTATATGGAAGACTATTTGTTCTTCAACATCCAGCTGAAATATTTGTGAAATCGTCATTGCCATCTCAAAGCAGAGTGGAAGCTCCTTTCTTTCTGCAACTAGATACATAGCACATCTTGTTTGCTATATCAGTTATCACTTGATATATATTTCTGTCTGTCTTCTCTGAAATGGGAACTGCCACACACCAGGTACTCAGTGTTTATCATTAATAAGCAAATGAATAAAGTGCAGAGCGCTCAAAAGAGTTCCAAATACAATAAAAATTATTCCCTCCTTTGCCTTTCTAGAGTGAAAGAAATGAGGCAATGCTTTAAAAAACTACAGATAGAGGCTGGGCATGGTGGCCTATAATCCTAGCACTCTGGGAGGCCAAAGTGGGTGGATATCTTAAGCTCAAGAGTTTGAAACCAGCCTCAGCAAGAGCGAGACCCCTGTCTCTACTAAAAATAGAAAAAAATACTCAGGTGCTAGAGCCCAACAGCCTGAGGTTGCTGTGAGCTATGATGACACCACACTCTATTTAGGGTGCCAGAGTGAGAGACTTTCTCAAAAAAAACCAAAAAATCTACAGATTAAAAACAAATGATGCAGGGGTGGCCGCATGCCAGACTATTTGAAAACTGCTTTGTTTACCTGTGGTGGTGGATACACAGGTCATTTTGAGATACATAAAAATCAAGAAATGTAAAATTCAGGTAGATGGAAACAAATGAGCCCCTCCCAGCAAGACTAATCAGCCAAGAAAGTTGAAACTTGCACAAGTGCATCAGAAAGCGCACTGTTGATTGCTGTTTCTTGAAGTGAAATAATAGACCATAACACAATATGTCTTGAAACTTTCACAGTGACCCTATCACAAAAAGTATGCACAGACCTTTTGTTCATCAACTTTTGTTAGTATTTGAGTATTTACTGTGTGGCCCAAGACAACTCATTTTTCCAACGTGCAGCAGAAAAGAAAAAAGGCTGGACACTTTCGATAGGTTATTTGTGGGTATAAATCTTTCCTTAAAGCTGTACTATTTCCATACACCCAAATGGTAATAGTCACTGTTTAATGACACTCATCCATATAAACTGGTGCACATCAGCTATAATTTATCTCTGCTAGATTTGATGTTATACATTAAGAAACACTTCATTCATCTCAAGCAATAATTAAATTAATGAAATATGATCAAGCAACTAACCATCAGTACTGCAAATGTCTTTCTTAGTCCAGCCCAAAAGAGCAGGTATACATGGGGCACTAAATTCTTTCTTTTCTTCTTTTGACAAAAATGGACACAGACTTTGAATGGTATGCAAATTGCCTTCAGTTAATGGAAAAAAACTGTTTAAAAGAAAATAAAAAGTATAAATTACATTTATTCTCAATATTCACTTATTTCATAATATTCCTCTTAGACTATTCAAAAAGACTAATAATTCTACTATATATAACAATTATATCCAAAAATAAAAGAAACTAAGAAAAGAGACTGACAAATACTGACTTGATAAAATTGTGGATAATGTTTCTTTGCCACTCATTTCTCTTTTCTGCATATTTATTTCTTAAATGAGCATATATACCTTCCCCCATGTATAACTTTTGAAAATTATACTGGCAATATGAGATTACAGTCTAAGTGTCAATTGACTCAATTTAAACAGTACTACTTAGAAACCCTTTCTTTGAACGTCTATATATAGTGGCTTTTATTCACAGAAAAGGGATTACACTAAACACATTGTCCTAATTGTACTTACACATGATATAGATTATCCTCTGTCAAAACATACACATAGTAGGTATTCTGTTTAAAGCTACATAGCAAAAACAAAGCCTACAAAACACGCCCTACTACGGATATATCATTGTTTAGCTATTTTCCTACTAGTAGACATTTAGTTTTTTTTCCCCCAAATTTTTGCTCTTACAAATTATGTCTCAATAAATGCCCTTTGGCAAATATTATTCTGCACAGGCACAAAAACCTCTTTAGAATAGATTCCTAGAAGGAGAACTGAAAGATCAAAGGATCTGAATGTATTATGTTATAGCAATCTCAAATGGCTCTCCAAAAAAGTATAATCAACTTACACGTTCATCAAAAACGTACAAGTGTGACTATTTTGCTACTAACTTATCTTTTTAACTTCTGTTAATATGGTAAATAAAATGTGCTGCTTTTAATTTGCCATGACTAATAAGATTAATCCTTTCATTTTCTACATTTCATTAGTATATTACCTTTGAATAATTCATCTATGAATTAGGTACTCAAGCCCTTGACTTATTTATTTATTGAAACAGAGTCTCACCTTGTCACTCTCTATATAGTGCTATGACATAGCTCACAGCAACCTCAAATTCTTGGGCTCAATTGATCCTCTTTCTTCAGCCTCCCAAGCAGCTAGGACTATAGGTGCCCACCACAATGCCTGGCTAGTTTTTTATAGAAGGGGTCTCACTCTTGCTCAGGGTGGTCTCAAACTCCTAAGCTCAAGAGATCTACCCGCCTAGGCCTCCCAAAGTGCTAGGATTACAGACGTGAGTCACTGTACCCAGCTACATTTTCTAATTTAGAGGGCTTTACTGATTTAAAGGATTTACGTATTATAGAAATTTCTGTTAATTTGCAAATATCTCCTTCTATTTTGTCATTTGTTCTGTAATCTTTATTACATTTTTGTCACTGGGAAATTTTCATTTTTCAAAGGAATTTTTAAATTTTTTTAATTATAGTAAAATACATATAATATTAAATTTATTCTTTTTTAAATTTAATTAATATTTTGAGATGGGGTCTTAACTCTATCACCCAGCTGTAGTGTAATAGCATGATCATACCTCACTACAGCCTTGAACTCCTAGCTCAAGTGATCTTCCTGCCTAGGCTCCCAAGTAGCTAGGACCATAGGTGTGTGCTATTGCACTAAGCTCATTTTTTTTATATTTGGTAGCGATGTGATCTTGCTATGTTGCCATGGCTGGTCTCAAACTCCTAGACTCAAGTGAAAATCTGTATTTATATATTAACCATTTTTATTGTATTTTGTTTGCTTGTTTTGTTTTTCAAGTCAGATTCTCACTTTGTCGCCCTCGGTAGAGAGTGCCATGGTGTCATAGCTCACAGCAACCTCAGACCCTTGGGCTTAAGCGATCCTCTTGCCTCAGCCTCCCAAGTAGCTGGGACTATAGACACCTGACACAATGCTCAACTATTTTTAGAGGCGGGATCTCACTCTTGCTCAGTCTGGTCTTGAACCTGTGAGCTCAGGCAATCCACCCTCCTCGACCTCCCAGAGTGCTAGGATTACAGGTGTGAGCCACCACGCCTGGCCCAGCCCACATTAACCATTTTTAAATGGATAAGGTTCAACAGTGTTAAGGTCTTTCACATTGTTGTGTAAAATGTGCAGAATATTCTCTAGAACAGAGGTTTTCAACCTTCCTAATGTCTCCCAATGCCGCGACCCTTTAATATAGTTCCTCGTGTTGTGGTGACCCCCAACCATAAAATTTTCATTGCTACTTCATAACTGTAATTTTACTACTGTTATGAACCCTAATATAAATATCTGATATGCAGGATGTATTTTCATTGTTACAAATGGGTCGTGACCCACAGGTTGAGAACTGCTGCTCTAGAACTTTTTCCATTTTGCAAAACTGAAACTCTAATATATTAAAGAAGAATTCCCCATTTCTCTCTTCACCCAGCCCTGGGCAACCACTATGCTACTTTTTGTCTCTGTGAGTTGGACTACACCAGATAGCTCACATAAGAGGAATCAGAGTATAGGTCTGGGGTTGAATTCGCTTATAATGTCATCAAGGTTCATCCATATTGTGGCATGTGTTAGAATTTCCTTCCTTTTGAAGGGTAAATAATATTTCATTGACGTATATACCACACTTTCATTCATTCACCCCACTGATGGGCACTTTGATTGCAGGAAGCTTTTATTTTTACAAAATAAAATATGTAACTTTTTATGTATAATGCAAAGGAGGTGGGGTCTTTTTATTTTTTTTTCCAAACACTTGTCCAATTCTCCTATCTCTTTATTATTGTTTTACTTCAATGATTCGAAATGCCACATATATCAAAAACTAAATTCACATTTGTGTGGGTTAGTTTCTAAACTCCAAAGCCACTGATATGTCTGGGGTTTTGGACTCTATAGCCCCTGATTTGTCTTATACTCTCCAATTTTATATTGCTTAATCATGATAACTTAATAGTAAATTTTACATTTGGTAAGGTCAATCCCTTTCACTTTTTCCTTTCAACAATTTCCTAGCTATTCTTAAGCATTTGTTCTTCAAATGTATATACTACGTTACAACAGTTTACCAAATTTTCAAAAATTGTTGCTGAAATTTTGATAAGTCTGCATTGACATTATAGATTGATATAACCACTTTTTCCTACCTTTTGTGATCTTTATTAAAGTTTTATAATTATAATTTTAGTTAAACTTATTCCTAGGTTGTTACAGTTTTTTGTTGTCATTGTAGATGGAATCTCTTTTTGTCCCCATGCCATTTTTTAAATTATTATGGGTAAATAAGAAAAATATTGATTATTTAATGTCAAATATATATCCATCTCCTAAATAATTAGTTCTAACAGTTCCTTAGCTAATTCCATATTTTAGAATCAGAAGAATTTATGCTAAATAAAAAACTAATATTAAAAAGTTATATACCATATGATTCCCCTTATATAATATTCTTAAGTGACATAATTATAGAGAACAGATCAGTAGTTGCTAGGGATGAGAAGGGGAGGAAGGGAGGTGGCTGAGGATACAGTCAGGTAACTAACATGGGCGATCCTTCCAATGAAATGGTTCTGTACTTGAAGGCAGGGTGGTCATACGTGTGAGCTACAGATATCACACACGTTGCTCTCTCTCTCTCATACACATGTATATAAACTTAGTCGATGTGGATTGTGTCAATACCATTTTTTTGGTTGGAATATTGTACTGGAGTTATGAAATGGCAGAACTGGGAAAAACCAGATGAAAGGTTTATATGCTATTTTTTATTCTTTGTATTATTTCTTACATGTTCATGTGGTTCCAGTTATTTCAAACTAAAAAGGATTTTAATTTTTTAAAATAAGATTTTAAAAAGCCAAAATTAATTTAAAGTTCTACTATTGCAGGACAAGTAGGATAAAGTAGGACTTTTATCATTTCAGAATTCTCCTTGGTAAGTCAGTAAATTCAAAATGCTTTTGGTAAGTCTTAGCTAAGCATTAATTTGAATGCTGAGCTTTGCTATCAAGCCCAAACCCACAATCTACTTGTCTTAAGGATACATTTACTACATTTCTAGACCATATTTCAATAGGATGATTCTTAAAAGTTAAGAAAAGAGGAGTATAAATAACTTTCTCTACCACTTTGATAAGCAAAGCGATGGAAGGGTGTTAGGAAGGGAAAGAAGAATGATTTCTGAGGAAAAGAAATTAAGTTTATACACTACCATTGGTTAAAATGAGTATTATATAAAATTCCACAAGAGGTTATATAGTTAAAAATGCTTAGTAAAAATAAGTACATTCCTAACCTAAAATAATTTGTTTTAGTCTTAATTCTAACTTCTATTAATTACATTTCCTCATTTCCTAAGGCTTGTCTTGATTCATTAGAGATTATGCACCACTTAGGCATTGCCAAAGTGACCAGTGACAATACATTACAAATTAAAAATATTTTAAATAAGAACACCTTTCTTTTCTTCTATAATGTGGTTTTACTTCATCAGATGAAATGCTTCGGGAAATAATCAACTTAGCAATAATGAGAGACCAAAGTGTGCCATGTTCCCTGGATCTGAAAAAGGAAAAAGAAAATTACATTTCATTTAGAAAGTGTTCTTAATAAAATTTTTAAACATTGGCTATCTAGATTCCTTTTACAGAATTAAATAAATCACTTGGGAGGGTATTAATTCACCCAGGACATTACACCCAAGTAACTGCCATTAAGTGACCAAAGGATTGGGGTTCAGGCTTTCAATATTCCCTCACAGCTAGTACTGAGCTCTCACCCTAAGGTAACCACAGAGGCCCTCCTGCCCCAACAGGGGAGATGACCTTAGCTTGAAGATTAGAGGCTGTAGCTCGGAAGAAACATCTCCCAGAAGACACCCAGGCTAGCTTAAGTTGAAGAACCAAGGAGGTACTAATATTCACAGACAAAAGTTGAGTGTCGAGCAAGTGTAGTAGGATTGGAGAGGAAGCATGCTCTAAATGCTACAGACAAGTGACAAATGACAGAAGAAGGAGTTTAACACAGTCACTTCAATAAGCTAAACATGTAACTGCTAAAAACTCTGAGGATTCTGTTTTCATACCACCTTCCTCATCTAGGGGAGAGTGTATTATGATTATAAAATTAAGACATACGTATAACAACAGGAAAAATAAAGGTTAAATTTGAGAGGATGGGTCACGGAGATAAATTCAACAACTTCTATAGGCTTCTAATTTCTTTTATTGTCATCTGCTCCCTGAATGTACTCATGGATTTAATTAAAAAGGCAGAGTCTAAATATCTCACCAGAAGATTAAATGAAGTATTTAATATTTAGAAAGCATTTATTATTAAGAATAGGGATTATTTTAGATCATCTCTCTGACCAATACTTTAGCAGGAATAGGTTTATATCTTAACAGACGGCAAAGCCATAAACAAGTAAAATATTCTGTTAAAAAATGGAAATTCAAAGATATTCTTAAAAGAGATCATTACCTGTTAAATAACAGCTGCAAAAGGCCAGAAGTATTACCAAGTACACGTAAGTTATCATATGTAATATTCATTTTTTGAAGCATTTCACAAAATCCAGTTAGAAAAATAGGAGGATTGTCTAATTCTTCACACCACTGCAGTGAATACAGTAGCTCTGCAACTAATAGAATGGATGACACCAAATTATCAAATGAACTTTGTAAACAAACCCTTCAATTATTTTCACTTCTCTGTCCCATTTTCTGGGACACTGCCATCTCAAAACATCTAGGAACTGATTTTCAAATCTGCTTTAAGAAGTTCAAGGATAATGAAAAAGGAAAACATTTGTCTAAAAATACCACCCCTCTTCCAAATCTCACTTGGTTCTTTTTCTGATTAGTTAAAAATGTTAGGTTAAACTTAGGTTAAAGAACCTAAGTTACCAGAGATTCTGAAAGAATTTTCCTACTGCTTGGCACATGATAAGAAGATGCACATATAAAAACTACTAAGATTTGCACTGGTGCATTGTAACTCACCTAAAAAAACTCACCTAATGTGCACAGTGTGAGGGTGTTCAGCACACCCCTTGGGCTCACAACTTTAACTTTACCTTAGAAATGAAAACAAGGTAACCTAAACATTTGTATGCTCATATTAATCTGAAATTTAAAAACGAAAAATCATAAAACACCAAACCTACTAAGACCTGAGATGATCCAGTAATCCCAATGGGTATTTATCCAAGGGAAAGGAAATCAGTATATAAAAGGGATACTTGCACTCTCATTTTTATTACAGCTATATTCACAATAGCCAAGAAATATGGAATTAACCTAAGTGTCTTTCAGCAGATGAATGAATAAAGAAGTATTATGTATACACACACAACAGAATATTTTTCAGCCATAAAAAAGAATGAAATCCTGGTGGTGCCTGTGGCTCAGTGGGTAAAGTGCCAGCCCCACATACCGAGGGTGGTAGGTTCAAAGCCAGCCCCGGCCAAACTGCAACAAAAAAATAGCCGAGTGTTGTGGCAGGTGCCTGTAGTCCTAGCTACTCGGGAAGCTGAGGTAAGGGAATCGCCTAAGCCCAAGTAGGAAGTTGTTGTGAGCTGTGATGCCACAGCACTCTACCGAGGATTAATAAGTGAAACTTTTGTCTAAAAAAGAAAAAAAAAATGAAATCCTGTCACTTGCAATATATAGATAAAACTATAGGTCATTAAGTTAAGTGAAATAAGTTGGGTAAATTCTCACACATACATGAGAGCTAAAAAAGTGGATCTCATAGCACTTTGGGAGGCCAAGACAGGTGGACTGCCTGAGTTCACTGGTTCGAGATCAGCCTGAACAAGAACCAGAGCCCTGACTCTAAAACACAGCTGGGCGTTGTGGCAGGCACCTGTAGTCCCAGTTACTCGTGAGGCTGAAGCAAAAGAATTGCTTGAGCTCAAGAGTTTGAGGTTGCTGTGAGCTATGATGCCACAGCTCTCTACTGAAGGCGAAATAGAATCTGTCTCAAAAAAAAAAAAAAAAAAAAAAGAAAGAAATCCACAAAAGTTGATCTCATGAAGATAGAGTAGATTAGTGGATATCAGATTACCAGAGACTGAGAAAGGTAGAAGGGAGGAAGAAATAAAGAGAAGTTGGTTAATGATTAATAGGTATAAAAGTATAGTTAAGTAGAAGATGTAAGAGCTAGGGTTCAATGACACAGTAGGATGACCATGGTTTACAATAATTTATTGTGTATTTCAGAATAGCTGGACGATCTGAAATGTTCCCAACAAAAAGAAATGATAAATGTTTCAGGTAATAAATATCCCATTTACCCTGATTTAACATTATAAATTGTATGAATACATCAAAATATCACACGTACCTTATAAAATTATAAAATTATTTTGTATCAGTTTTCAAAAATCAAGAATCCTTGATAAAACACCAAAACCCCACTCATTTTCTTTAGGGTATATGCCATCATATCTATGTATATTGATGTCATGCCAGCTTGAGTAAGTAACCTTACACCAAATTATGCTCTACAATTAACAAGATTATAGTAAGATTTCTGTATGTTTGCATCCAATTTGCAATTTAACATTTATCACTTAAGTAATCTTCAGTTTCTCTTCACTAAGATAGTTAATAGGCAGATGAAAAATTCCTGAATTAAGGATGATTACAGTACAGTCAAAATTAGATTTATTTGTACATTATACTTTATCTGACTGCTTGTAAATACTTACTTATTTTCTCGAGTTCATTATTTTCTAGGACTATTTCCTTTTTCAGTGCAACTAAGATCATTTTGCTCAATAATGCTGAAGTACATAAATGGCTGGGAAGTGTCTTTATATCTTGTTCCTTAAAATCTGTTTTGAAACACTCATAATTCAAACTCAGTCTTCCCTCTAAAAGAGGTCTATGTAACCACTGTAAGAAGAATACTCTAAATTATAAACAAAATCATTATCTATTGTAAATTATTTACTTATACTACCTATGTAATTCAGACAGGGAACAAAAATGAACTTAACAGAATATCTACAGTAGTTCACTAGTAAAACCATAGAAACCTGTAAGTTTAGTTTCTACTACAGGAAATCATCAACATGTATAAGACTCTTTAAGGACAAAACTGAGTCTTATTCATCTCTGTACCTTGGCTACTGCCAGTATTAAATGATGCCTTTCAAACAGCAAACATCCCAATATATGAGCGTTTACAGAGACATAAAAGCAAAGCAAAATAATAATTTCATTTACTTTTCTACCCTCCTCAGAATAAAATAAAAATACTTAAGCTTACATGAAATTCAAACTTCAGAATGAGATATACATTCTCCAATTTGAAAAATACCTGCATAGGAAGAGATTGTCTCATCTTTTCCCATTCACTGTTGTCTGGCATTACATTACCAATGTAAACTCTCAGAAGATAAGAATCCTCACTCTCCCGAAGTACACTGAGCAAATCATCAACAGCAGATAAGAGGACCTGAAGACTAAAAATAAAGCAAGGAATTCAACTGTAGTAGTTATGTGAAACTAGTTTGAAAACCCCGGTACATAACTTTATAAAAACCCTATAGTTGCTTATCTGAACAAAAAGAACAGATGAAAATAAAAATAGAGGTAAGTGACTCCTCTCATGCCAGACATACGAGTAACACAAAGTGGGGTTTTAATCCAACATCTATGGTTGTTCAAATTAGGAGTTGAACAAGTATGTTATTAAAAGTCATTCCTCTGCCAGTATGGAAAAACAAATACCATATGTATTCAATAGTAAATTGGAACTAGTCAATCAAAACTTATGCACACTTATGGAAGTAAAACTCAATGGGAATCAACTAGGTAGAGAGACAGGGTCAGGTTAATTCACACCTGATAGGTACAATGCACATGTTCTGGGTGAAGGGCACACTTACTTATAACTTTGACCTGAAATGTATAAAAACAAATTATGTAATCAAAATGTGCATACCCCTGTAAAATTGTGAAGCAAAAAAAAAAAAAAAATCATTCTTCAATTAACTGCCAGTTAAAATGCTTTTGGAAAAATTTGTTTGGATATTCTCTTAGAGTCCTGCAAACTTCTCACCTAAAAAGTCATTTTTCATAGGTATTCCCATTAATCATGGAATCTTATTTAAGGAGATTAATCATATATAGGAGACACACTGCAACTGAGCACATAAAGTTACCTTCTGATATCCAAAGATGAAGACTGAACTTGGTTCTTCAGCCACAGAGCAGAGAAATGTAGGAAGGTACTTTCTTTATATGTACTGCCAGTCTGGTGAACCAATAAATTTACACCAGAGAGCCAAGTGGTTTTCAGTTTACAGATAAGAAAATCTAAAATCAAGATGTCAATAGGAATTTGTAATCTCAATGAATAAAATCTAATTAGTACAAAATATCTGAAAGAACTCTGTAGGTCTAAGATTTTCAAGATACCATTAAAAAGGAAAACATGATCAACTGCCAAAACAAAGTGATTCTGTCATAAACATGCAATAACACAAGCTAGATCATGCCATATAAATGTACAATGTTAAGATGTTAAAAGTTGGATTATTTTCTGCTCTGAATTTATTTACAAAAGAGTTGTTCTTTTTGCAAAGTGAAAAAAATTATTATACTTTTTCCAAGTAGAGAAATAAAGTAAGGATTGAGGAAGGAGAACTCTATCAACAGTATTTTTTACAGTCCTTTCATTAAGTCTGAATTAGCACAAAATGCAAGAATATAGTCCTTAAAGATAAACTATTCTATTCTGATATACAACAAGATTAAATTTTTACTATAATAAAAAAGATGAGGTATTATTATCCCCCTTTTGTGAATGAGGAAACTGAGGCATTAAACAATATATCATAGCTACTGACTGGAAGGACTGAGATTTCAACTCATCTCTTATAGGCTCTTCCAAATTTCCTTGGTATCAAGTAAGAACACTT
This sequence comes from Arctocebus calabarensis, assembly GCA_963573935.1. Lineage (NCBI taxonomy): Eukaryota > Metazoa > Chordata > Mammalia > Primates > Lorisidae > Arctocebus > Arctocebus calabarensis. The sequence goes on from CAUYON010000621.1 coordinate 20,233, forward strand.
AGGACAAAAAAGATGTCTACATATATCTTCAACTTGGATTCTTATACAGTTGAAAGTGTATAAGACTGCAGACCTTTACTCAAAGCACTTTAAACTTTCAAACACATTATGATTCAATTAATAAAGCCTGGGCACTTACACTCACTATGAAGGTCAGAGCCGGAGATTCCCAACAAAACATTTGAGCAGTAGGCTATTACCTGGCAAATGTGTTTTTTCTTTGCTCTGAGCACATAACTGAAAGAGAGTTAATAATAAATCTTCAGATGATGGCATTAGCAAGCATCCTTTTGCTGAGCTGAAATAATTATAGGCCACATCACAGATAAAAGACACTGATGAGTCACTATTTTCAGCTTCTGACAATTTCTTTGTTTTGGATAAAGTTTCATGAAGTTTAACAATAATTCTTTCAACATATACTTCTCCAATCAAGTAATCTAGAGGAAAAGGTTTAAACAGACAAGAAATTTTAAATATTAATAATATGTGGGTGTTTCCTTGTATTGTTTTTTAAAAATTGTTTATATATTAGACAAAAATTTTATCAATAAATTAATTCATTTTCTCACACATAAAAGCCCTTGGGTTAAAAAAAAAACTATTTTGAATTAAGTAGAAAATAGCAACTGTCTACAAAATTAGTGAGCAACTCTGCTGCACTCAAAATCCTTTACATTATAAAACTAAAAGTATTACCTTCTAAAAGTTATGTTACAAAGATTAATAAAAATGTAGGGTGCTTATAAAATTAAGATACTTGACTGAATAAATCTTGTTATTCTCAACCAATATGCAAGTCAAACACCATGGAATCCCTCCTAAAAGGTACAAAAGATTATCCTCTACTAGAAAACAAAATCCATATTTTTCCTACCATTTTTAACATGTTGGGATAATACCAAGCTTAGAAGAGTCCATCTGTCTGAGAAGTAAGATTCCGAAGATAGACTGGATTCCAAGTCCTTATTACAAAGATAATCTGCCAAGGTTACCATTTTCTCTCCAAGGACATTGCCTTTCAGCCAAGGAGTTACTAAAGCATGTTTATCTGAACTAGAACATGCCTAAAACCACAAAATTGAAGCAAAGATTAGAAAATGAAAAAGTATATATATATGAATTTTATTTTAGAGTCTAAAATATTACTTGTACCTATTACCTCCCTTCATCACTGTAACCCCCATTCTATCCCCACTCCTCCTCCTCCTGAAGTTCTAGAAGACTGGTTATCTTCCCAGTTCCCCACTAAGCCTGGCTTATGTGCACTTCCATGCTTTGCTTATGTTATCTTCTCAACCACAAATATCCCTCCCTCTCTTTTCCTTAGTACTAAAATCCTATCCATTCTTTGAAAATGAATACAAATCCCACCTGTTTTATGGAGTCCCCCCATCCATTCCAGCCCACAATGATCACTGCTTTTCTCTGAATTTCTAAAGCACTTACTGGATTATATTATTATTTAAATGTTTCGTCTGTGTATGTCTTGTCTTTCCAATGAGATTGTAAGTTCCTTGAGAGCAGAGACTGTCTTAAACTTCTTTGATACCTGCTATCAACACTGCAGATATGTTCAATGAATAATGAATGGAGAAACTTTTGAAGATAGACTTACAAATGCTCAATAGATATTAAATTGTTGTTCATTAATTTTGCTAAAATTAAAGAACAATTAAGGTATTATAATCATAAATTACTTCGTTATGAATAATGGGGCTTATTTCCCCCAATCCGTTGAAATAGTTACTGGGGCCAGGTTATCTGACAGCAACTTGTTTTATTTTCATGGGGTGGGGAAGCAAGAAAAAAAAATTGTAAATCCTCCCCCAAAAGCATGCTGATCCATGTTCCCAGAGCTTCTTTTGCTTTAAGGGCTGAGAAGAAAGGAATTTGCAACTTGGTTCATTTCAAAGCAATCTGGAAAAAAAAAAAAAATCCAGGTGCAGATTGTGTAGTGCCTGAAAAACTTTTATCCTTTTATTTTAAAAATTGTAAGTAACTAGAGCTTATATTTTAATTCAAGTTTTACCACTAAACCAGACCTATGACTTGGACAAATCTCTCACCCAACCTGTTCTTATCTACTTTGAAAACTGAAAAAAATTAACACAGAAAACCTCTAAGATCCTTTTCTGATTCCAAACTCCAGGTCTGTTTTTTATTTGTCTTTAAAGAAACTGACTTTAGGACTCCTCTCATGAAGTATTAGGTTCCACAACATAAAAACATTTTTTAGAATTTAGATGGCTATAATAATAGTTTTCCTAATATAGTTTACTGAATAAAACCAGTCTTTTCTATAGAATCCTGCTAGAAAAAATAAACTTCTGAATAAATGTCTCTCAAGCAAGCAAGGTATGAGGTTCAGCTTCTCAGCGTATAGGTTTATCTCATCTTATTGTGTTACATTCTATTGAGTTTCGCAGATATTGCATTTTTCACAAACTGAAAGTCTGTGGCAACCCTGCACAGAGCATGTCTCTCGGTGTCATTTTTTGACAGCATGTGATCACTTCCTGTCCTTGTCATACTTTGTTAATTTTCAGAGTGTGTCCTACTTTTTTGTTATTATATCTGCTATGGTTATTTGTGATCAGTGATCTCTGATGTTACTCCTGTAACTGTTTTGAGATGTCATGAACTACACCCATATAAGATGGCAAATTTAATCAATATATGTGTGTTCTGGCTGCTCCACCGGCCAGGCCTTCCTCTATTTCTCTCTCTCCTCTTAGGCTTCCCTATTCCCTAAGACACAACGATATTGAAATTAGGCCAATTAATAACCTTAAAATGGCCTCTAAGTGTTCAAGTAAAGGAAGAGTCACTCTTCTCTCATTTTAAATCAAAAGCTAGAAATGATTAAGCTTAGTGAGGAAGGCATGACAGGCCAAAAGCTAGGCTTTTGACACAAAGTTAGGCAACATGTAGAGGCAAAGAAAAAGTACTTGAATAAAATTAAAAGTAATACTCCAATAAACACATGAATGATAAGAAAGTGAAAAAGTCTACTGCTGATACAGAGAAAGTTGTACTGGTCTAGATAGACGATCAAACCAACAACATTCCCTTCAGCCAAAACCTCATCTACAGCAAGGTTCTAACTCTCTTCAATTTCACGAAGGCTGAAGGGAGTGAAGCTACAAAAAAAGTTTAAAGGTAGGAGAGGTTGGTTCATGAGGTCTAAGGAAAAAAGCTGTCAACAGAACATAAAAGATAAAGCAGCAAGTGATGATGGAAACCAAGCTATCCAGAAGCACTACCTAAGATAATTAATGAAGTTATGCTACACTAAATAGCACATTTTCGATGCTGACAAAAAGCCTTCTCCTGGAAGAAGATACCAGCTAGGACTGTCATTGCAAGAAAGCATCAAAGGACTAATGCAGCTGTTTATTTTTAGCTGAGGCCAATACTCATTTCTCATTCCAAAACTCAAAAACTTTCAAGGCTTTTAAGAATTACACTAAATCGGCTCAGCGCCTGTGGCTCAACGGGCTAAGGCGCCAGTCATGTACACCTGAGCTGGCGGATTCGAATCCAGCCTGGGCCCGCCAAACAACAATGACGGCTGCAACCAAAAAATGGCCGGGCATTGTGGCGGGCGCCTATAGTCCCAGCTACTTGGGAGGCAGAGG
>CAUYON010000622.1:0-19589 GCA_963573935.1 Arctocebus calabarensis
CAAATATCTTCATATAATAACTGAGAAAATGCCAGGAAGGCTATGTTAATCAGTTTGATGAAAATAGTTCAGATTGTATATGAAACCAGCACATTGTACCCCTTGATTACACTATTGTACACAGCTATGATTTAATAATAAGGACAATTAAAAAAAACAAGCACGCTGCTGACTGGTCTCCAGTTACCCAGGGACATGATAGTTTCTGCTTAAAATTGCTGGTCAACAACATGTGAAGACGTTAAAGGTGCTGAGTGAGTCTATATTACAAGCAGCTGAAAGATAAGGTGGATAGAAATAATAAAATAGGTGGAATTGGGGGCAGCTGGGAATTGAGCTGGGGAGCAAAGATTGGGAACAGCTGCCATGTTAAGAGGTTGCGTTAGCGCTGGTCTGATGCTTCATTTGATTGAACTCGCACGTTCTATCCTCAACAGCCCCGTGATGTCCCTGTTTTTTAGAGAGAAGGAGGAAGTTGAGGCAGAGAAAAGTTCAGAGTTAGTCCCAGGTGGCCTTGCACCTAAGTGGCTGGGGTTTGGCCCTTTGTGAGCTGGCTCTGAGCCTGCCCTTTGACCCGCTGTGCCGTGCTGGCGTGTGGGTCTCCAGAAGCCACTGACCTGCAACAGGACAAGCAGTTATCCCCGAGATCTGAAGGGACAGGGGAGGCCGCAGTTACCAGTAGGGATGAACTGTGGAGAAAGGGGAGTCTGGATGTTTAGGACACAGGACACTCAAGGAAAAGCCATGGGAACGTGCCGTCCTCTCTGCTGACGTGCCCATGTCCAGGAGGAAGGCGTCAGCCGCCTGCCCGTGGATAAATTCAGGCTTTTCCTGAGGGTGACGATGGAAGGCTGTCTTTCCTTTTCATACGGTCCAGGTAGGAATTCATGTTCCTTTATCTCTGTGGCAGGGAAATGGAGGGGACCTGAGTCAGGGCAGCTGGGAGCTGCCCCTGTTGCCAGGTCCAATCAAGAAAAGGACTTGGAAGAAGTGGCCAGTCTGTGTAGTCTGGGGGTTTACATAATTGGTTTTTTTTTAAATTGCTCAGAGATGGATTTCTTAAGCAGCCCAAATTGGTCCAACTACCTGATTTTTCTCTGTTTTCCATGTGGAAACGTAGAATGACCTGGGTCGAACTGTCCTCATTCCCACTGTGGCGGTAAAGACATTTGCCTGACCCGGTCTCTGTCCCTCTGTGTACGTTCACATCACCAGCATTAACCCAAAGTGGTGAGCACAGATGTTAGCGGAAATTGCTCCCAACTCATCCACCTTCCTTCCTTCCCGTCAGTCATAATGGAATGGCGAGGAGGGCGTTGGAGGGCAGCCGCCAGCCCGGCTGCCTCTCTCCTTCCACCCTCCCGCCCTCCCTCCTGCTCCCTCTCTTCCCAGTTCTTCTGGTGAGAAATGTTAGACATTCATAGAAGGAGAGAGACAGTAAAATTTACCTTCCCCATCACTCTCAGGATTTAACAGTCTCAACAGCTTGCTGTCTTTGGTTTATTTTGTGTTTGCTGAAGTTTTTAAAGCAATACCAAATATATGACATTGACTAGTTCAGGACATTTAGAAAATATTTTCTTAATACAGTCCATTAATACAGCTATAGAAATTAATAATGACTGCTTCACAGCACGTATCACCCAGGCATGGTCAGATGTCCCCAGTCGCCAGCATAGCCTTCCATAGTTGATTTGTATGAGTCAGAATCTAAGCGTGGTGAGGACCCATGACAGCAGCTACGCAGGGTCCTGTTCACACTTCCTAGAGTTGAGGATTTCTTCACCTTGGATGCAGTGACTCAGTCTTGCCAATAAAGTGCACCCTGACGTTTGTGGTTTTGACTGGAAACAACTCCAATTGTCCATGGGATTTGATAGTATCTGCTGAGGCGTAAATTCAAATCCTGGGCAGCCCCGAGGATGCGTCTGGGAGGCGGTGCTCAGCCAGAGGTCAGGCTGGTCAGAGCTAGTGGTGGGCACGATGCCCCTCTGTTCTCTCTGCTCATTCTTCTCTGATTTCAGACTTCACAGGCTGGTACAATCAGAACAGATAGGAGTCTTACGTAAGATTAGCAAACTTTTATCTTGCCATGTAAGGACATTAAAAAATATCTCCTATCACCATTATTTCATAAAAGAAAGGACCTAGTAATACTAAAAGACAGACGTTATTTTAGAATAATGGAGCACCTTTCCCAGGACACGACAGTTGGCCCCCTCAAGGTTGACATATGTATGTTCCAGGGTTCTGGTTTTCTTATTTTTTGACAAACCAGTGAACACTTTGTCACAGTCTGGTATTCTGGAAACATTCCTCTACCCAAGATTGCTGGCATAGTGAAGTATGTGAAGTGATAAAAAGGTGTTCTTTCTTGAGAAATAGTCGAGTGAGAGATGAACTTTTAGTAAAACTCCGAGATGCTGTGGTTTGAACTGTGACTTGGGGACGCTGGCAGCGGGTGTAGACACCCACACGTATGTCTGGGGTTAGATTGAGGTGTCTATAACTAATTATTTTTTCTTAAACCTGTTGGACTTCTGACCAACTTCCTCTTGGCGCCTAAGAACGCTTGTCGCTCTTGCTCACGTTCTCCAATCCCACATTTTCCTCCTGGTCCTGTGCCCGTGGTGAGCTGGTGAGCCCCACGTCTGTGTCTGTTGCCTGCTCTGCTCTGCCCAGCTTTGGACCCACATCTCCTCTTGCTGTGAGGCAGCGTCACTCAGGTGTCTGTGCAGGGCCCCTCTCAGCCTCCTTGGTCTGGCTCCTCCCCGCCCCTCCCCAGGGCACGGTGAAGTTGCTCAGGCTAGAAACTGGGACGTCTCCCTGACACACCGTTACCCTCATGCCCACCCACCCAGGAGTTTACACCAAGTACCTTTCAGTCTGTGCACTTGGAGCCGTCACTCCTGTCACCCCCGTCTTTGTCACTGCTACCTCTTACCTGGGCTGTTGCAACAGTTTCTCTTCATCTCTAGGCCAATCTGTTCTTCACCAGGTAGTCAGGAGGACTTTCTGAAAATGGAAACTGTGTTAGAGCTCCGAGGGCATATGGGATAAAAATGGAAAAAAAACCCAAAACTTAACAAGGGCTACAAGGTCCACGTGGTTTGCCCATCACCCAGCTCTTAGCGTCTTCTCAAGCTGCATTCCGCTGCCTTTGCCCTGCTCGATTGATACGAGCTGAATACTCACAGCTCCCTCCTGTTCAGAGAGGGTACCGTGTGGTGTTTGCTCCCCCTACCCTCCCCACTCTCGGCCACTCCCCTCTGGACTGTAAGCTCCCCGAGGACAGACCTGCATTAATGAATAGCCAGTACCTGGCACAGCCCTGCACACAGAGTAGCTGCTTGGTGAGTGACTGTTCCAATTAATACCAAACTTCCTCCATCCCTATAAAAGAACAGAAAGGAAAGGTTGAATGTATTTGAAAGAGGAATGAGGCCATATTTTTGCTAGATCAGCCAACTGAAATTCAGTGCTGAGGCTGGTATTTACCATTATAGTAGTAATAAGGGTCCTTTCTGTGAAATAAAGTAAACCATACTGAAAGAGGGTGCTGGGATCAGTCCCACTTTATATGTGTTATGAAAATGGCCAAGGTTCCTGTAAGACTCCCAGAAAAGGTGACCCTTCTGTCTTAATATAGTGCTAAATTGCTCATTTCCAAAGGCAAAGACCTATGTATCCATCAAAAGGAACACTGAAGAGAATAAATTAAATGCAGGGGACATGCCACAGAAATCAAGCTTTAAAGGAGAATGGTCAATATACTTGTAGAACCATCTCCTCTAACACTTTTTGATAAATGAATCTATAGTTTTCAGTTTTGTTTAACAGAGATGAACCGTGTTCTGATAACATGAGCCCACAGTGAATTCCCCTGTGCTCGCTAGCTCCCTTCCGAGGCCTGGTAATCCAGTGTAGCGCCATATCTTACTGGCTACTTTTCTCCACTTTCCAGTTTAGCTTCTTGCTACATGCTAATTTAGTCCTTTTACTTTGTGGCTGTGGCTTGTCTCAATCACACTGCAAGCCTTTTGCAAACAGGAGGCTATGCCTTTTTCTAATTTTGTATCCTCGGTATAACAGTCATAGTAGGCAGAGTGGCACAGTAGTAACGAAACACCCCAAATCTTGGGGCTTTGTTCCCGACTCAACCCGCATGTCTGATGTAGCTCAGCAGAGGTCTCTGATCTTTGCGTTCTGTCTGGGACCCAGGCTGATGAAGGCTGTGCCCCTACACCTCCTTCCCTGATCAAAACACCAGCAGAGAGGAAATAATGAACCACCCAGCTGGCTTTTAAAGCTTCTGCCAGGGTGCAGTGGGTAGGTATCATGCCACATTGTGTCATTGGCTGTGCCTAACTTGAAAGGGAGTGGGCAGGTGCAACCTCACTGTGTACTGGGGAAGAGGAGTCAGGAACGTGCCAGGTCCAGGCTCACGGTGAGGTTTCTATAATACTTATTTCACTGAAGCTTGGAAACGCCTGAAGGAACACGTGGGCTAAAGGTAAGAAGACAGTTGACACTTAAAAATGAAGAAAGCATTGTTGTGTATTTTCTTTCCTGGTTTCAACTTCCTCTCTGAAATCTGGGAAGGAAAGCCATAAAGAATATTGCAAAATAAAAGGACCCAGGTGATTTACCTGCATTAACTTAATGCAGCAAATAGCTAGCTGTGTGCTGACATCTGGTTTTCCACTGACCTCATCAACATTTTTAATAATGATTTGATTGATGGCAGATGTTGACACATGGAAAACATTTGCAGATTCCATGAACGTGGACCCAGTGACTGGTGTGAGTAATTTGAGTGATAGAATTATGATCTGACGCTGGATTCATGGGTTCACTTTAACGGATCAGCATGTGATGTTTGGGTCTAAAACTGATTATATAACAACGGGATGGCAGAGCTTAGAGCAGCGGCATTGGTAAAAATCTCCGTGATTTTATGTTGACATGAACTATATTTGATAGTGGTGGTCAAGCAAGCTAAAGGAATGTGAGTTTGTCTTCGCAGTAAACAACCCCCAGACCGCAGGTAGGGGTTGGGAGCAGGGGACATGGACTCTGCTCAGGCAACATGCAGGGCTTGAGGTCAGTTTGGGATGTCACCATTTGAGGGACTGGGACAGATGAGCCTGCCCAGAGGAGCGTAATGGACTTACTGGTGGAATGAGAACACTCAAGGAGCAGGTGAAGGAGCTGGGCCAACTTAACTTAGAGGACAGAAAGGCTGAACTGGGGAAATGTGGGATGGGAAGGGCAGTCTTCAGTCTTCAGATACAGAGCTGCCAGGGGGGAAGAGGCAATAAACTTCGCTTTGCTGTAGAAAGCAGAACATGGATGGGTTATAGAAACCCCGATTTTGACTAGACTTACCCCGTGAAGTCTAGTTAAGTCTCTTGCAGGTTGTGTCATGGAGGGGATTTGCGAATCCAGAGACTAAAGTGACCAATGTGCCTATCTCAATGTGCCAAGACTCAGGGATCTTCTAAGACTTGGAACTTCCAGTTCTAAAACCAGAAAAATCCCAGCAAACCTTGATAAACTGGTCACTCTACCAAAGAAGATTGCCTTTAATGTCATCTGAGGTCTCTTCCGCTTTAGAGATTCTAGGATTTCTAAGATAGAGTATGTTGGTTTTCTCAGAAAAATTTCAGGCAAAGCCATCATTTGTACACAGAATTTTTGGTCTTTGGTCCCAGGCTAACTTAATCACAGAGGACTTTTGTATTCTTTTTGAGCACTTGTTCCACGTTTGTGTTTAAGATTTATCATTTCTGGTACATTCATGCTCTGCAATTGTATCATATGGTTGGATGAATACTTCCCTGCAAGTCCAAAGTCATTTATTAAATAAATGAGCATTTTAGAAATACAGGGCCACACCCTTCTTAAGAAACCTGTGGATAATTTCTTGATTGTTCCAATTGTGGTTATGTTTAGGTAAGGCATTATAGAGGTAAACAAAAATACAAGCAGTTAAAGTTCCATCATAGGGTGGCACCTGTGGCTCAGTGAGTAGGGCGCCAGCCCCATATACCGAGGGTGGCGGGTTTGAACCCAGCCCCAACCAAACTGCAACAAAAAAATAGCTGGGCATTGTGGTGGGCACCTGTAGTCCCAGCTACTTGGGAGGCTGAGGCAAGAGAATTGCATAAGCTCAAGAGCTAGAGGTTGCTGTGAGCTGTGATGCCAGGGCACTCTACCCAGGGTGACAAAGTGAGACTCTGTCTCTCTAAAAAAAAAAAATTCCATCATAAGGAAATTTCACTTGGATTATACACAATGAAAGGGTTGTTTGTGTCCAACAGATTCTTATACAAACTTTCTTCCTTTGTTTCAATCAATCGTTTATTGTATGTGTGATTCTGGAATACATTTATTCAATCAAACTGCAACCTCGCAGATTTATTAATTCTTTGGGGTTCACTGTTTGTGTATTTAGGAACAAGACTTTCACAAAGGGGTTTTGTGGTTTGCCTTGGTGATGTGCCACCTGCCCTTTCTAACTGTTCAATGCACTCATGGTATGGTTTAACGAGGCCTGCCAACTTCCGTGAGTCTTTTCCCTTATAGCACGCTCCATAAAGCCATATAAACAGAGTCCTTTGAGAAGAGAAAAGTGGTGAATGGGCTCTGTGTTTTGTCTAGTGGTGACTTGTAGAGGAGGAGGGTCCTTTCACGTTTCTGGCTTTGCATGCAGCCTCAAGAATAGAAAACACAGAGGTGAGAGAAGCACGGTGAGGCCCTTGATGTGCTTCAGAGCACTGGCTATAAAGAACTCTGCCCTCCAGGAGAGCAGAGAGACGGCTCGTCCAGCCCGCTCCACCACGTGCCCCTCCCACTGGTCTGGTAGCACGGCCTCTGGGGGTTTTCCCTGGACCACGCACCTGACCCTTCCCCCTGCTCTCCAAGTCACTCTCTGTTCTCGGACATGTGCTGTTCATTGGAGCTGCTGTTTGACTTGCTGCAGATCCTGATAAATAAAGGTGGTGGTGGTGGGTAGAGTCTGGGGCATCCTCTTCTTTAGTTGTCATCTCTGCAACAAAGGTATACAATTGTCTCAGCTTCCTGGTCTTACCACTCTGTGTTCCGTGGCTGTGGTCTTGTCCGCACCTTGGGAACACAGTGTAAGGAATGCAATGTGGAGGGGCTGGGCTGCATCCCCGAGAAGGCCTGATGGAGAGGACAGGCATTTATTACTGGAATCTGCAACCCGTCCTCAGAGTCTCACCAATGTGTTTGCACGAATAACATTCTGGAACATAAAACTGAACATGGAACTCTATGCTCACCTCGTGAAGCCTTTTACATGCATTAGAAAAGGAAGCCAGGACTTCAGTGGGCACGGTACTTTTGGACTAGAGTCTCACTGTATTCTGAATCAACCAAGTGGTAAATATTGAAAATCCATTGTTCAAGTTCAGAAAAAGGCTCACCAAAGGCAAATAGCCCATGCACTCTTCAGTGATAATTAGCTCGATTTTATTTTGCAGTATTCCAGCCATATTGAGACACTCGTGGGAACATGACTGCCCTTTTTTGATATTGTCTAAAGGGATAAAGGTGGGTTTTTACTTGCTTCAAGTGACAGCTTATTTTTCTCTTGGTTTCATCTTCCCTGGAGTCAGCCCTTTCCTCACTGTTTCCCATGACCGGGAGGAACAGGGTCCCTCATGTAGAATGGAGACCCACCCTCCAAGGAGAACTTGGGAAAGAGGATTGAGACTCACAACGTGAAGAGACTCTCGAGTGTTGGGTGTGAAACTCAGCATGGTGAGATAGCGTGCACGGAGCAGCTTGACCACTTCAGTAACTCGCCTGAGGCTGGGGAGCGGCGGGCGGGATGGGCTCTTGGGACAGATGGTTCCATGGACCTTTTGTAGGGCACTGTCATTGTGCGTGCCCCATTGCTCCAGCCTGGATCGAATGGTGGCCTCAGATTTATCATGACTGCACTTTTCAGAGAATGTCTTAAATTTATAAAAAGCTAAATGTTACTGATTGGATTTGTACCCAGCAAGGGATTCTCCTTCACCCAGGGCATCCCTGAGCTTGGATGTCACAGCCTGCCCCGTGCCTCTCATATCTGCTGGGTGCTGTCAGCTGCCCTGTCAGGGTGACACGCAGAGCAACATGCCCGTGTGCCACCTTTCTTGTCACCTTCGCTCCTTCCCACGGCTGACTTGCACAGTCACATTAGAAATCTGCCAAACGGTTCTTGTTTTATTCAAACTGGTGGCAAAACAAAATCTCCGCAGGCAGCCAAGTTTTCCCTTGACTCGCTTTTGAAAGGCTTTATCAAATGCTGACGTGTGGAATTTAGGGTTGTGAATTTAACTGAGCTGAGAGACACAAGCACCAAGTGACTGTGGGTTGGTGACTTGTTTCTCACAAAAGCAACAGATGCCTGAAACGAACAGCCGACAGCAGCTCACCCTGTCATTTCTCGTGTGACTTTGGCGTGTCCTTCCTATGCCACTCCTGAGCACTTAAAGGGGTCCTCGCTCCAACTCACCCCTCACTCAACCCCCAGATCACGGCTCCTGAACCCCCAGATCATGGCTCCTGCTGCTTTCTCTCCAAACTAAGTTTTTCTTTCTAATGTTACATTAATGTGAAGGTACAGACAATTAGGTTACAATGTCTAGATTTGTTAAAGTCCCTGTCCTAGTTGTGTCCTGTACCCTGGAGGTGTGCCCTATACCCTTAAACTGGGCCCGTTATGTGGGAGCATACCAATCCCCTTCCTAATCCCTCCTTTCCTTGAACCCTATTCCCCCACCCTCTATCTTGGATTGGATTGAATTGAATTGAGTTTTTCTCCTATGTGGGCATGCGTTAGCTCATCTACTGGCTTCATATTAGTATTGAGTACATTGGATACTTCCTTTTTCCTTTCTTGTGATATTTTACTAAGAAGTATATTCTTCAGGCTCAGAACCCGTGGCACAGTGGTTACAGTGCCAGCCACATACACTGAGGCTGGCAGGTTCAATCCCAGCCCGGACCTGCTAAACAACCATGACAATTGCAACAAAAAAATAACTGGAAGGGAAAAGGGGAGAGGGAGGGAAGGAAGGAAGAGGGGAGTGGAGGGTGGAGGGAGAGTAATTGGTGGGACCACACCTATGGTGCATCTTACAAGGGTACATGTGAGATTTACTAGGTGTAGAATATAAATGTCTTAACATAATAAGTAAGAAAATGCTGTGAAGGCTATGTTAATCGGTTTGAAGAAAACATTTCAAATTGTATATAAAACCACATTGTACCAAAAAAAGAAAAAAAAAAATAGCTGGGCATTGTGGTGGACACAGCCTCCCCAGCTACTCGGGAGGCTGAGGCAAGAGAATGGCTTCAGCCCCAGAGTTTGAGGTTGCTGTGAGCTTCGATGCCATGGCACTCTACCGAGGGCTACATAATGAGACTCTGTTTCAAAAAAAAAAAAAGAATATTCAGCTCCATCCAGTTTAATACAAAGAGGTAAAGTCTCCATCTTTTTTAATGGCTGAATAGTATTTCATCATATACATACACCACAGCTTTTTAATCCATTCCTGGGTTGGTGGGCACTTAGGCTGTTTCTACATCTTGGTGATTGTAAATTCAGCTGCAATAAACAGTCTAGTGCAAGTGTCCTGTGATAAAATGATTATTTTTTTCTTTTGAGTAGATGCCTAGTAATAGGATTCTGAGATCAAATGGAAGGTTTATTTTGAGTTCTTTGAGGATTTTCCATACCTGAAGCTAAGTTTTTCTAAATGTTAAAGTAGGAAACGTGTTCCAGTGTTGAGGCAGTTAGCAAACCTGGGATGCTTCCTTTAAATAAAAACTTCTTACGGCATGCCCGGGAGGACTCCTGTCTCGTTTTATGTATTGTTATATACAAAGGCATTGCGGAGACGGGGAGGTCTGCCTAACCCTGGCTCTTTGGCTCAGAACGTGTGCACGTGTGTGTATGTGTTTTCACATGGAGAGCATATAGCCACGGGGAGAGACTGGAAGGGAGTGAAAGCTGGTCTGACTCTAACATGAAGTCACCCCACTGGGAGATTCTGTCCCTTAACATGTCCTGAGGTGCTTGTGCCATAAGCTGGGGTTATAGTACATTGACTTCATTACCACTGTTGTACCCATATAGTTAGGTCATTAGGGATAATAATTAGCTTTCTATGTTTGCAGATGGCAAATTTAACCCTAGACATGTTTTTTCCTTCAAACAAATTGCTCGTAGGTCTACAAAAGAATTGCTTTGACTTATCTTTTAAAAACATCTGTCCTTTCTTTTCTTTTTTAACCAGCAAATATTTATTGAATCCCTGTCTGTGGAGTGTGTAACAGGCAGGACAAAGGAGGGACTCCCTGTCTTTAAGGAACTCATTATTTCAGAGAAGAATCTCAAACCTGTGACTTGGGTATGCTCATTATGTTCCTATGTGAATTCACGTATGGATAGAAGTGTGAATATGAGATTTTTTACACTCCCCAAACAAGGAAAAAAACATAACATTGGTCATTCATATGCCCAGGTAGTGTACATGTAGTCAGCTTCAGGTCACATGAAAAGTTAGGTTATACACACGCCAGACTTCTTGGTGTAGACACATACACCTTCCCTCCACTCAAGTGTGTATTTTCTTATGACAGTAATTATTCTGCAGCATTATTTTAGCTGAACAACCATCTATCGGGTAAATATATAACTCAGCTTTATTTATTTATTTATTTATTTTGCAGTTTTTGGCCGGGGCTGGGTTTGAACCTGCCACCTTCGGCATATGGGGCCGGCGCCCTACTGTGCCGCCCTCAGCTGTATTTTTTAAAATTTATCTATTTGTTTATTCAGAGATAGGTCTTACTCTGTCACCGGGGCTGGAGGGCTAAGACATCACAGCTCACAGCAGGCTCAAACTTCTGGGCTCAAGCAATCCTCCTGCCTCAGACTCCCGAGCAGTTGGGGCTATGGGCACCTGCCACCATGCCCAGCTAATTTTTCTATTTTTAGTAGAGACAGGGCCTCACTCTTGCTCAGGCCGGACAACTGAGCTTCAGACTTGGCCTATGTACTTCTCAAAGGCATTTAAAAGGTTATCAGTTTGGTAGTTTATTACTTTCTCAAAAGTTATTTAGTCTTCTGTGGTTCAATTGTGACAACTTTTAGCAAGAGTATTGAGGAAAATCTTAAAAATCCCTCATTCATTAATTGGTAAATATGTATTAAGTACCCACTAGGTAACAGGAACTGTATTTGTAGTTCTGGAAGAATTTGAAAGCGTGTAGTCAGAATCCTAAAAATGTATATGGCTTTTCAGTTCCAGTTATCTAGTTTTAGAAATTAATTGCAGCAAAATAATTGCAGATGCAAAATAGATTTATGTATTCAGATATTGTGGCATGGGGAGCAAAAGAATGGATATAAACTAAATTTCCAACAGTAGGGACATAATTAAAATAATTTTGGCCCATTCGTATCATGAAATGTTTTTTAGCCATTAAAATACTGCTTTTAAAGAGCATTTAAGGATGTTGGAATTGCTTAGAATAGAATGTTAAGTGAAAAACAAACTGGTTATAAAATCATGGGTACAATACGTAATCTCAGTTTTATATAAAAAAAAACCCAAAAGTCTAATCATAGAAAATAAAAAGATAACAAAATATGATTTGTTTTCCATAATAGCCAGATTCCTGCTTATTTTATTTTTTTCTGCATATTCCAAATGATCTATGGGAAATATTAAAAATGTTTTGAGCCATTAAAAATGTTCAGAATGGTTTGCTTTCAGAGAGATGAAGCACCTTTTGTGGTAATCATTATTTCATTTGTGTGAAATTCTTCAAAAATAGATCAAAGCCCTCACCTTTATGGTGATGCCAAAGACGTTTCTGGAGTGTTTTGAGGAAGGGAAACAGACCCAGGTAGCAGGACAGGCGTTACTAATACACCTCGCACCCTTATTCTTCGAGAGCCAGCCTGATGGTCACCTCTGCTGGCAAGTTCTCTTTGTATCTTTTCCTAACACCACAGACATCCAAGGTGCCCTCTGTTACCTGTTTCTTCCCCCGCCCGCGTTGTGCTGGGGCCTGTCAGGACGCTGTGGGTAGGACTTGGTGAAGCGTTGATTGCGTGACTGACCCCTCAGACGCCGGTGTTGCTCAGTCACCCTCCGACACCTCTACCTGTGCACGCCGAAGCTGGTCTGTTGGAACAGATGGAGTGAGATCAGCTCTGCTCGAGAGGGAAGCAGCTCAAGTCAGGACCTGGATGGGTCGGGTCATGACAACCTTGGCGAATGTCTTTCCATGCACTCTGCCTGCCTTGCTGACCCTGGCTGGCTCTGGCATTACCTATATTAGCTCTGACATTTCTGAAGTGGGGACGGTTGGCCAGGAGGAAGGCTGCCTGCTCTGTGGGTCGGCAACGGCATTATTTGGTCCTGAGCTCTGCGGTGGAGCTGACCCACTTCCGTACACCGGCCTGTCCTTTCTGGGTGGGTTGGGAGAGGCTGCTGCGTCCTTTGACCTCAGGAGCCTAATAATACAAGAAAAAGAGCCGCTGTCGAGTGAAAGAGGTTGATGGGAGAGGATGTTGTTTCTTCTCTATCAGCACAGAAGACGAGCTCTGAGCTAGAAGTTGAGGCCTTGCTTACAAACAACCAGCCTTGGGAGGTTGGGAGCAGCCTCTGGCTGCTGTTCTTGTCATGTGGAGAAACTGGGGTCCCTGAGCAGATGGCTGCAGCACAGGACTCTCTGTTCACTTCAAAGTCCACTCCTGTGGTGCAGGACTGATGAAGAGGAGGTAGGCCGCATTCTGTGGGCTCACAGGCTGAGGGAGCCCTGGTTTCACTGGAGGAGGGTTGCGGTGGTGTGCACACGTGTGCGTGCACATATGTGTTCCAGAGAGCGTGTGTGAGACAGAAAGAGGGATTGAAAAATCCTGACTGAGAACCGGCCTTCTCCAAGAGAAAGACAGCCCTGTCTGTTCTGGGATGGCCCTTTCTTTACCGTTATGAATAGCTCTCCTAAAAGAATTAACAAGTACCCCGTCTGTCAGAAGGTCCATTTAATATTCATGCCTGAAATCAACTGAGTTCTGGCCCTAAATCTGGCTGCTGACTATCGTTTCTCAGCCCCAGGCAAAGGATCATTCCAATGGAATCTCTTCCAAAAATTTGGAGAGAGGGGGGTGGAGGTAAAAACTGAAAAGGCTGATTCTGCCTTCCAAGGAGTTTAAAGTACCACTGCCTTCTAACTCTGGATTGTTTTGTGGCAAGTGGCTCATCTGGGTTTTCTGAAGCATAGCACCTCCTGGTAATGAAGGCCATTCAAGGCCACCATGGTTGGTTTAGTTAAAGTCTCTTCCCACCCTGCCTGGGCAAACCTCAACTTCTGTTTTGCCTCTTGATAAGGCTGCCTTTTCTGCCTGGGATTCTGAAAGACTTTTTTCTCCAATATCCAGTGTCATAGCCTGTTGTTGAGAAGCAGTTTAGGGCTAGCTGCGGTGGCTCACGTCTGTAATACAAGCACTTTGGGAGGCTGAGGTGGGTGGATTGCCTGAGCTCAGGAGTTCAAGACCAGCCTGAGCAAAATAAGGCCCTCCCCACCCGCCTGTCTCTAAAAAACAGCTGGGTGTCATGGCAGGCGTCTGCAGTCTTAGCTACTTGGGAGGCTGAGACAAGAGGATCTCTTGAGCCCAAGATTTTGAGGTTGCTGTGAACTTTGAGGCCACTGGACTTGACCAAGGGTGACAAAGTGACACTCTGTCTCAAAAAAAAAAAGCAGTTTACATTGTACAGGTTGGTTTTTTAAAACCTGTGTTTTCTATTTTTATAGGGGTTCTTCCTTATAGGAAGCGGGGAATTTACTTTTATGATTCGGCAAAACCAAGCTGACACAATAGGGTAGGGCTTACAAAACTACGTCTCAGGTGAGTCACCCACTCCACTTCAAGGTGCACCTCAGTGCAAAGCATTCACTGTCTTAATTTACAGGGTAGAAATAACTTTTTAATAAATTTTGGTATAAGGCAATTGCCTGCTCCTTATTCTTCCTTGAAATTGTTTCATATACTCCTTTGCTTTTTCATATGATGTAATTTTAGAATCAGATTTTCACATTCCAATCAAAATTACTTTAGGTTTGATTGCACCTTTACCAAATTTATAGATTAAATTGTAGAGTCGTCCTCTGTGGGATATTGAGTCCTTCCGTCATGTGTTATATCTCTCTAATTATTTAGTCTCCCTTCATATCTTTTAATAACTTTCTCCATGAATGTGTCAGACATACGTACCAGCCCCAAATTCAGTGCCTACTACATAGTAGATAATACTTTTTACTGAGTGAATATGTTTTGTTGCTAATGTGAATAGAACGAGTTCAACAAACTTTTGTATCTAGGAATCTTTCTGAAGCGTCTTTTAAATTATAATATATGGCACATTTTCTTGGATTTTCTGTGTATGTAATAATATGATCTGAAGAACACAGGTTTTTTTCTCTCCAATTCTTATGCATTTAATTTTCTTTATTGATTTATTTTTCTTTACATAATGTCTAGTACAATGTTGACTAGATAGGATAAGAATATCCATTTGCTTTCTGAATTTAATGGAAAATTGAAATCTCAATCATTTATCTGCTTTTTATAGATACTTATTATCAAATTAAGAAATTACCATGGCTCAGCTTCTAAGTGTTTGCTTATTCTTAAAATCATGGAGAGGGTTCAGATTTGATTAAATGCTTTAAAAAATTGGCTTGATCAGATGTGCTTATATTTTATTTAGTTTTTATTTGCCACCTGTGTTCATTATTTGCTTGTATGGTCACAGGTGCAAATATAGGAAGGAATACAGCATAATGGCTAAGCATGTGGGCTCTGCAGTGAGACTGCTCTGGGTTCGGATTCTTGTTCTACAACTTCTGAATCCTAATGTGGGCAAGTTACTGACCCTCTTTATGCCTCAGTTTCCTCTTCTTCAAATGGAGTTAATAATAACACCAAACATGTGGTCTTTTCTTGAGAAATTAAATGAACTAATCCAAGCAAAACTCTTCAAACAATTTCCAGTGCCTTGTTGAATATTTAACGCACGGCGACTGCCGCCCTTCTTCCTGTCACTATTCTTTCTCAGGCTCTCCTTGTTCAGTCTGGGGCTCAAGGTATCTAAAGGAAGACTAAGAAATTTTATTTTATTTTATTTTTTATTTTATTTTTTGAGGCAGAGTCTCACTATATTGCCCTCAGTAGAGTGCTGTGCCATCACAGCTCACAGCAACCTCAAACTCTTGGGCTTTAGAGATTCTCTTGCTTCAGCTGCCCAAGTAACTGAGACTACAGGTGCCTACCACAATGCCTGGCTATTTTTTTGTCATTGTCATAGTTGTCATTGTTGTTTGGCAGGCCAGGGCTGGATTAGAACCTGCCAGCTCTGGTGTATGTGGCCGGTGCCTTAACTCCTGAGCTACCGACAGCAAGTCAAGAAATTTTCTTTTATTTTTCAATATAGCTTGTATAAAATTAAGATTTTATGTTCACTGGAGTTCAGTAATGTTAATAAAAATAATTTGACTTTAGGAATTTACATAGTTTTTTGCTGTTCTTTAAAAATTATTCATTCATACTTTTTATTTCTTTTTAAGTCAATATTGGCAAATTTATCTAAAAATTATAAATTTAGTTCTAAAAGTTTGAGTTTATAGTGTTCATTTAAGGTTTTCTGTTTCATTTCTATTTCATCAGAAAAGATGTTCTTTTTTCTATTCCTATCATTGTTTAATTTGCTCCATCTCTTTTCCTTGACTATCACCCAATTTTTCTATTTGATTTGCCATTTCAAAAAAAAGTGTTTTTCATAATCTTCTATTGTTTCTTTGTTACTTCCCCTTGTATTTATTCTGTGCATCCATCTGCGTTCTTTGAGTTTCATCTTTCCCCAATTTCTTGAATGCTTAGCTCCCCTAGTTATTAGTACTCTCTCTCTCTCTCTCTCCACACACACACACACACACACACACACAGAGCCATACATCCAGAGTTATACTTTTTCCTTTTAATACTGCTTTAGACCTATCCTACAAGTTTTGACATGTTGTGCTAGTAACTTACATTATGAGTTCTTTAACTCACGAAGTATTTGGAAATATGTTTTCTTTGTGTAGTATAATGGAAATATATTTGGTGTTTGTCCTTGACTACTGACAGAACTCCTTAATCCCTTGTAATTCCCTGAGTGATGCAAGTGGTCAAAACGTCTTTGTTCTAATGAGGTTACTCTTGGTGGGCCCCTCCATAGCTTCGGGATGGGAGCTGGTCACCAGAAAGACCAACCCTTGGTTAGGAGCCTGAAACATTCAGGCCGACCCCTCAGACTCCAGGGAAGAAGAGGAGGCTGGAGATGGACTTAATAATTAATGATACCTTTGTGATTAAACCTCCAAGAAAACTCTTCAACCTGATACTTGAGGTTGATGTCTGAAGAGAGAACAGTCTTGTGGGACTGAGCCCTCAATCCTTTGGAGTCTGACATTATCTCTGGGTAGCTAGTGTTAGAAATGAATGGAGTTGTAGAATATCCCAGTGGTGTGAGAGAACTGGAGAATTGGCTGTTGGTCTGCAAGACCCCTGCACATTTCGTGTCAGATAAGAGGGGAAAAAACACTCTTATTTTGCATGTGTGATTGTTGTATTTGTTTGAAATTCTTTTTCTTATAATTTCAGAGCTTTTTGCTCTATGTGTTTTGAGACCATATTGTTTTGTACAACATACTCTGTCTTGTTCTATCTTCCTGAAAAAAAATTCCCTTCTCATTTAGTATGCTTAATACT
Organism: Arctocebus calabarensis; assembly: GCA_963573935.1. Taxonomy (NCBI): domain Eukaryota; kingdom Metazoa; phylum Chordata; class Mammalia; order Primates; family Lorisidae; genus Arctocebus; species Arctocebus calabarensis. Next base: position 16,847 of record CAUYON010000622.1, read on the forward strand.
GTCTCCTTTTCTCGTGGGATAGACTGTTGCTAAAGGAAATCTGTTGCCAATTCACCTGTACATAATTTTTTGTACACGCGTTCCATTTCTTTATATATATTCTTTTCTTCTCTATGCTTAAGAAATTTTCTATTATTTTTGATATCCTATAATTTTGCCATAATGTGTCTGGTAGTAGATTTATTTTTATTTATCCTCTTTAGCATTTGGGTACTTTTTCATCCTGAGGAATTATGTATTCAGTTCTGGGAAATTTTAATTGTCTTTTTAAATTGTCTTACCTCATCATTTTCTCTTTCTGGAGATTTATTTTGGATCTTCATAGTCAAGCCTTTATCTCGCTTAACTAATTTCACGTTTTTTTTTTATTTCTTTGCTACATTCCACATAAATTTTTTAGATCTAGCTTCCATTTATGTAATACTCTCTTCAGCACTATTTAATCTGCCACATATTTCCAGTTTTTCTTTTTAAGCACTATAATTCTCATTCCTAAAAATTCTCTTTAAAAAAAATCCTTTTTATCTTCCAATTTATTTCAATTTTCAAAAACAAAAAACAACTTTAAATATACCAATTTTTAGTCTGTTTCAGAGCTATTCTCTTAGTACTTGGAATAATTCCCCATGTACTGCATCTGCAAGAATCCCCTCTTTGTAATTGATTCGTTTATTTCGTGGATGGTCATACTTTGAGTTCCTAATCAGCAGAAGTTTCTTTTTCTTATGGGATTTTTGAGTTTCCAGTTGCTTTAAGTGTCCTTACAAGGAATAGCTAAAGCATGGTTTCAGAATAGTTAAATATTTCTTGCTATAGGAGAGCTGGTTACAAGAGAGAGGCTAGAGCTAGCAGTAAGAGACAAATTCCAAGTGAGGTAGGACAAAATTGATAAAGCCAGATCCTGGAGAGGGTGATAAGCTGAAGGATGAGCTTCCCTGATGGGACTTTATAGAAAGGAAAAGGAATATTTCTTTTTTTCAAACCAGAGGGAAGGCTAAACTGTGATGAAAATGCAGAAAGATTTTGTGTAAACGACTTGAGCCAGCCCAGAAATGACCTACTCTTCTTAGGATAACAAGAAATTAGCTTGTCTTTACAAGCAAGGCAAGTGAGGCAGTGAGAGAGAAATGTGTCAGAGGAGACTAAAGCTGTTAGGAGGGGGTGGGGCAACAGGAAAAGTTCACACAAAGGGTCGGCCATAGGGCGAGCAGGGCTCAGCCAGGGTGTGGAGAAGATGGCCTCCGGGATTCAGTCTACGTGACTTGGGGCTTTTTCTCACGCTGCTTCACAGCTGTGGAATAGAGCAAAGGCCAGCCAGGGTTTCTTGGATTTGGTCATAGGCAATCTAAGCCCAGGAGGTAGTTTGAGAGTGAGCATTTCTAAGCTTCTGATAAGAGTTGTGTTTAAATCATTTCTTATGGGTCCAAGTTAGGTCAGGGGCAAAAGAAGCCACAGGGCAGTGAGTAAGGAGGATACAAAGGAAGGATCTAGAAAAAGACCTGGAGAGCTCGAGGACACAGCAGCAGGCCGGAGAGAGCCTTAGGGTGAGAAGGAAAGGAATCTCCAGTCTGAGGTCTCGGGGTGGCGTGTTCTCAGAGCCAAGCACACCAGTAATTGTTCGTGGCTTGGTTATTTTCTAGATACTTGCCGTCTGCAGGAAGCTTGAGCTGCAGCAGGGGCAGGGTGGGGGAGTCTCTCAATTCCAGTTTCTTCTAAAAAGTACGAGCCACCAGCCTTGCAGAACTATTATCATACAGTTATGGTAAAAAGGTACAGATCAGGTGCTCAGCAATGTCTAACATCTTTATATTCTAAAGCCACAAGGGACTCTACCATGGGAAGTGTTTCTATGTCCCTTGAAGCCTCTGAGGCCTGTTTCCTCACATGCCCGCCATAACCCCTGCAAGGCCTGCTTTCTGAGTGAAGCCTTGTTCAGAATGGGCCCCCATAATGAGGCCACTCCCTGCAGCGAGCCGGTGACTGCCATGAGCAGTGCTGTGGCTTGGCTGCTCTCAGTGCCAGCTGTGGTCATGTCTGCTCTCCTTTCCCACAGGACACGCTGGCCGGCTCGGAGCTTTACCAAATCGCAGTGGGCGCTGCGAGCCTCTGTCAGCATTTCTCTCCTCTTCCTTGGTCTCAGCTGTTTCTAGGAGGGAGCAGAACTTTGTCACCGAGTCATCACAGGCTGTGATGTGGAAAGTCACAACAGCCCTTAACCTTTCCCTGTTCAGTTTGTAACCCCTCCTTCATCCCCCAGAACTCCGAGGACTTGTGAAGGAGAAGAGTCACAGGCAGGAGTTGGTTAGTGGGGATGATAGGTTGGGATGGGACTAATTCCTCCAGTCCAATCCTGCTGCTTGCTTGGCGGTAAGGAGGGGTCAGTTCTTTAGCATGTCACTGGGACTTGCTTCGGCATACATAGTCTGAGATAAATACAGAAAATGCAATGATGGGGTCACAGTAGCTCTGGAACGTGCCTGCTTGTGACCAGCCTACTTAGAAAGCCGAAATGGAGAAAGAAGGAATTTTTTTTTTTTTAATAAAATCATAGCTGCATATACTAGTGCAATCAAGGGGTACAATGTGCTGGTTCTATATACAATCTGAAATGTTTTCATCAAACTGTTTAACATAGCCTTCATGGCATTTTCTTAGTTATTGTATGAAGACATTTGTATTCTGCATTTAGTAAGTTTCGCCTGTACCCTTCTAAGATGCACCATAGGTGTGGCCCCACCAATTA
>CAUYON010000623.1:0-12645 GCA_963573935.1 Arctocebus calabarensis
TTGAGCATGTCTTCTTTAGAGAAGTTTCTTTTCAAGTCCTTTGCCCACCCTGTGAAGGGATAACTTGTTCTTTTCTTGCTAATACGTTTTAGTTCACTGTGTATTCTGGTTATTAAACCTTTGTTGGAGGCATAACTTGCAAATATTTTCTCCCATTCTGAGGGCTGTCTGCTTGCTATACTTACTATGTTCTTGGTGGTACAGAAGCTTTTTAGTTTGATCAGGTCCCAGTAGTGTATTTTTGATACTACTTTAATTGCCTGGGGAGTCCTCCTCATAAAGTATTCACCCAAGCCAATTCCTTCAAGAGTTTCCCCTGCACTTTCTTCTAATATTTTGATAGTTTCATGTCTTAAGTTTAAATCTTTAATCTAGTGAGAATCTACCTTAGTTAATGGTGAGAGATGTGGGTCTAGTTTTAGTCTTCTACAGGTCGCCAGCCAGTTCACCCAGTACCATTTATTAAATAGGGAGTCTTTTCCCCATTGAATGTTTTTAATTGGCTTGTCAAAGATCAAGTAACGGTAAGTACCTGGATTCATCTCTTGGTTCTCTATTCTGTTCCAAACATCTACCTCTCTGTTTTTGTGCCAGTACCATGCTGTTTTGAACACTATTGGAATCCAGTGTACCTGACGGAGATTTAAGATGAATAGTACCAACCAAGGATGAATCAGACCTCGATCCTCACTGCCAGAGTTTCTTGGGGGAAGGGTTTCCACAATTGTTCCAATGACTAGGGCATCTTCTAACAAAAGACATTAGCTAGAGAGCAAGGAGCATCTCACCTTAGAACTGTGTTATGTGTATCTCCCAGTACAAATGAGTTCATTTCTAATTATCCCTCTTTTTACAAGGTTGATTTATAGAATGTTTTATTCCTATGTATAAATGCACCCGTTAACAACAATAAAAATGAATCATAAAATATTTTTAAAGGAGCAAAAGACTTGAACAGGTGCTTTGTGCAAGAAGAATAGCAGGTGGAAAAGTGCCAAACTTTACAATTCATCAGCAAAATGCCATTTCTGAAATTAAAAGCATCAGAAAGTCAAATGTCTGTGAGGACATAAAAAAGCTTAAATCGTCAAATATTAATGGTAGACTCACTTTGGATGACCATTTGCTAGTTTCTCATAAAGTTAAACATCATCTATCCTGTGACCCATTCCATTCTATTCCTGGCTATTAATCTGTGAGAAATGATACCATACATCCACAGAAATATCTGTTCAAGAATGTTCCTAGCAACCTGTTTATGATAGCTAGAAAGTGTAAAACGACCCAAATGTCCACCAACAGGGGAGTGGATAAACAAATTGGGATGTGTTCATACAGTAGACTACCACTCAGTAATAAAAAGGCAGAAATTACTGCTACCCGCCCTACGTGGATGAATTTTACAGACTCAATGTTGAGTGAAAGACATCCAAACCTACCACCAAAGTACTCATTGTGTGATTTCATTTATATGATGTTCAAGAACAGGTACACTTAATTCATGGTGATAGGAATCAGGACAGTGATTGCCCAAGGCAGTTAACTGGAAAGGGTCATTAGAAAACCAGAATGTGGAAATGCTCCCTCCACTGCCCAGAACTGTGTTACTATGTAGATGTATATACACTTAGCAAAATACATGTATACGTGCACCCAAGACCCAGGCATCTGGAGTCCAATCAAAAGAGCCAGGAATTCAGGGCTCAGGAGTTTGCCCCTGAGGCTCTAGGGCCCTGGGGAGCCATGGGAGGTGTTAAAGCTGCTTGGAGGGGGGTTGGATCTGGTTCAGCTTTTGCACATGTTCCGGGGACATTGTCTGCTCAGCTGTGCCACTTTCATGGCTGAGTCAGCTCAGCCCCCGGTATATGTATCTGGGCTTTCTTATCTGCCTCCTCCTTCCTGAAGCAGCTTGGAAAGTGTGTCCCTAGGAGAGATTCAGCTGGAAGCAAAGCACGCCAGGCCTCCCCCTCTCCAGCCCAGGGGGAGGGGTGGGTAGGAGTAAAGAGCCTCCCTTAAAGCTCCGGCTTGCCTGAGCAGAGCACCACTAAGGCTTCTGAGAAATGTCCTTTCAAGTGCCAGCCACCAGCCCAGTTCCACACCAGGATTTCCCGCTGCTCAGCCGGGTAATGACTCAGTCAGGGAGGAGGCAGAGAGAGCCACCCTGCTCTGCCTGGGAGGCCCCTGCAGCGGGGGAGGAAAGGCTGCCCATCCCTACCAGGATGTGGGCTTTCTGCTCTGACCTGTCTGCAGACCATTCTGTCCAGGCAGGATGAAGGAGCAGAAAGGGCGACCTCTGGGGACAGACCGAGCTAGGGTCATCCCATTGAAGCCTCAGGTTCCACTTCTGCAAAAAGGAGTTGGGGTATCTTAGGGTGTGTGTCTACAGGGGTTACCGTGGGGAAGACCTAGAAGGAGGTGGGAGGGCAGGGCAGGGAAGGGAAGCCACTGAGCATAGACACAATCTCATGTAAGTCTGGCCTTGGCCTGACCCACTGGGTCTGAGGGGCTGTGGACTGATCCTGGCCCTTAGCTGAGATGGAGGGGGCAACCTTTTGCCACTCCCATGTCAGTCATTGATGTGAAAAGTTCTTGGAGGGCTATCACCAACCATGGAGATTCCCATCAACAGAGGGCGACTCCCCGCAGAAGGGGAGCAGCTCTGAGCTGTTGGCAGCCAACACCTCCCAGGGGAGGGTGGGCAAGCAGGCTGGGTTCCAGCTGCAACTACTATGCCGTGGGGAAGGGTAAAATATGCATTGCACAGGACGTTTGGGAGTTCACATGACAGGCAGTGAAGACATGGTGAGCAGGAGAGAGCACCGAGGACCGTAAATGGGTGTGCCCTGCTTACTGCAGATTCAGCCCTTTTAGGGACCAGGGCTGGGTGAGAATCCAAAATCCCCACATCTAAGGAGGAGATTATCAAAAGTACTTAAAGTGCCTGTAGCCTCAGCCACAGGGGAGGCTGAGACAGGAGGATTGTTTGAGGCCAGGAGTTGGAGGCCAGCCTGGAAACCTAGTGAGACTCCATCTTTAAAAACTGTGTCACATATATGGAACTGAAAAACAAATTACCTTTCCAGAGCAGCTGAATTCTGGAGGTCTCCTTTAGTTTCTGGATCATAGAGTTTAGGATGACTGAGCCAGTTGGCCAGTTTGAGGGAGGCTCTTTAGGGACTCGGGGCAGTGTCCATCTCCCATCTGGCCTCACCAGCTTCCCACACCATTCTGCTTCCTCCCACGTACCTGAAGATGTTCGTGCATACCTACCCTGAGCCGGGTCATGTGTTTCAAGAGGCCTCTGGTCATCTGTCTGTACTGCTCCTCTCATGTCCCTCTGTTCTTTACTTTTAAGAATCTGAGAATTGGCCTCTGAGCATTACCTGGTCCATCCAACCCAGGACTCTGCTCTGGGGTTAACATTGAGTTAGAAATGTACCTGGGTGTCCACGTCTCCCACTGTGCTGACTTTGGGGTCAGTCAGGCGTGGGTCTGCCATTTGTTGGCTGTGTGATCTTGCTCCAGTGGCCTTACCTCGCTGAGCTTCTGTTTCTGCTCCTGTAAAACATCGATAAACTCATATGCCTGCTCAGAATGATACTGGGAAGAACCTGTTCGTGTGTTGTGCTTAGTACCAGGTAGTAGGCCCTTGAAAAACCTAAGCTTTTCATTTCTTTTCTCTTTTGTAAGGATTTTGTTTTTCTAGATCCTGCCATCTCTAGAAAAACGGGGGAGGAGTTTTTGTAGGCTCACCACCCCCTAGAGCGGCAGGCTTATCTTGCTCATTTACCCGAATAGTGTCTCTTTAGCCTCTGGGGAGGGATCCTTCGTCCTGTTGGGTTCTAGTCCAGTTCCAGGAAATGCCCCACAAAGGTTCAATTAGTTCCCCTCAGCTATCTCCCACATCTCCCAGATGCCTCATCTCTTTTAACAGCACCCTCTTTGTGTCTCCATCCGGCTGCCCCTTCCTTGGAAAGATGACTTGGCCGAGGTGAAGCCTATGCCAGGAAGCTCTGTCCTTTGTTTGGAAGTCGTTGAGGAGCACGATGTGGAATCTGCCATCACAGACGAGGACTTCAAAGAGGCTGGTGGGGAGAGTCAGGTGGACACAGGGTGGGGCTCAGCCCAGGGGTGGTTGGGCAGACAGCCCCAGGAGGTGCTCAGAAGCCAGGGCAGGGCAAGGCCTGGATCAGACGCGCTGGCTCCCTGTACGGGCTTCTGGCTGTGCTGAGCAGGGCAGGGCTTGGAAAGAGGCTCCCAGTCCATGGGGGCAACGAGCCATGTCCTCACATGTGTCCACAGCACACAGCACTGTCATAGCCTTTCCACATGTAAACAGGCTTTTGCCAGCATGACACTTGCTTGTTCTTCCTTCTCTTGAACAAGGTGCCATTTTCCAAAACGTGGTCACTCCGAGGGATTAAGAGGGATTGGATCATTTTTCTTTCTTTTAGAGGGTGGTCGTACCTGGTGGGCAGACTTTGTCATTGTTTTGTGAAAAATTGGCATTTGGATACTTCCTGATAGCTTTTATTGTGCCTGGTTCTGGAAGCACCACCTATGCACACATACACAAATATATATGGATAAAAACATGCTTAGATGTTTGGGTTTATACTTAATTATATGTTGATAGTATCTTATCGAGGTCCAAGTAAAGCACAGTAAAATGCATAAATTTTAGGTGTTTGTGGCTTGATGAAATTTTACCTCTGCTACTGAAATCCCTGCCCAGAGCAAGGAGTGGAACATTTCCATCTCCACGGAAAGTTCTCGTGCATCTTTGTACTCAGTAGCCGCCACTCACTACCCTCTGCTAAGCAACCAGTATCTGACTTTGATCACCACAGTTACATTTTGCCTGTTTTTTGAACTTAGTGTGATGGAATCAAATGGTCTGTAGTCTTTTGGATCTAGTGCCTCTCACATGTCGTAACATTTCTTGAGATCCATCCGAGTTGTTGCGTTTGTCTGTAGCCATTCTTTTTAATTCCTGAATAGTGCTGTGTCATAAGACCTGCTACAATTTTCATATATGGTTTCTAGTTGCCGGATAAGAGCTAACTTATTTTAAACATGGCAGACATCGAACATGTTGAATTTCAATGAATGGAACGTCAAGGCTGAATGGGGGGAATCTTTAAAGATCATCTGTCTCGACTTTCTTATTTTGTACCTGAGGCCCAGAGAAGGAAAGTAACTAGCCTGAAGTTACCCAACTTTGTCAGTCTTCTCTTTTTTCTCCCCTCTCCATTATCTTGTGGTCTTCCTTAAATAGATATGACAAAGTTAATCCTTTACTTTCTACAAGGATTGCCACAGTTTTTCTATGTACACAACCTTCCAGGAGTACATAATATTATTTACTTCTAAGGTGTCAAAGACTTGTCTATAATGAAGTGAGATAGATCTGTAATGTTCATAAAAGAGAAAAATGGATGATTCATAGGAAACAATCTACAGCAAGGTCTGGAAACACAAAATAGGGGCCTTGTAGAGATGCTAGAAAGTCTGTCAGCCCCCATATTCCAGGAGTGTTTTCTTTGATTTCTTTCTACTTTTTACTATAACAGAAAAGTCACAGAAAATCGGGTAGATCTGGGTTCAAATCATGACTCAGACGTTTTGTAGATGTGTTACCTTGTACAAGCACCATTTTTCCAAGCCTCAGTTTTCCCCACTGTAATTTAGAGAGAAAATAATAGCATCTGTCTCGTAATAGTATGGGGGAGCATTATTTCCCGTCTTACAATAGATGCTCAGTACATTCTTCTTGGTTTAGAATTTGGATTTACAGGCAGGCGTCCCTTGAGGATGGGCACTAGCACTAGGAAGGAAAGTGGAAATTGGGGTTGGAGTGTTTGAGAGGCCATTTTCTCCCAATAAAATCTGACATTTTCCTTGGCAAGTTCTGCATGCCTTTCAAGCCTCTGGCGCCTGGCCTTGTCTCTCCGCTTAGCTCTCCCTGGGGTCCCTTTCCAGAAATGGAGGCCAGGAAAGGGCACAGCTTGTGTGGTCTGGAGGTTGCCAAGCTGGGCCCTAGCCTGGCTCTGAGCCTAGGGAGGGCTGAGCAACAAGATAAAAGAGAAAGTCCCCAAGTAGGTATCTGTGAGATTCCCTGGGACTTTTCAAGGCTGTGGGAGACCCTCAAGAACGGGGGCCTTAAGATTTGGAATGCCACACAAGGGTGGGGAACGTACAGCCTTGGGGCTACATGTGGCCTTCTGGATCCTTGAGTGTGGCCTTTTGACTGAATCCAAATTTTATGAACAAATCCTTTTAATAAACGGATTGGCTCTTGTGAAGTTTGGTTTTAATCAGAGGGCTGCATTAGGCCACGTGGCCTCCAGGATACAGGTCCCCCAACCCTGCATGCACCCTTGAGTGAGTCATTTCACTCTCTGAGCCTCAGCTTCTTCCTCTGCAAAATGGGGAGAATCATCCCTATGGGGAGATTTTGAGGACCAGAACAGCAATGGTGCCTCCTGTGTAGCCGATGGCTATGAGGCCCCCAAGGCCACACCAACTAATTGACTTGCTAAGTTACCCAGGTACCCTTATCAGATGTAGGGAAAGCCAGGCGGCTTCTACGGCATCCCCATAATTCTCTTGGGAATTTTCTGAGAATCCTGAACAATGCCTTCTTCTCCCCAAGTTTCCACTGCTTTAACTGTAAAAGGGGATACTAAATGCACCTATATTGCAAGATTCTCACGAGCATTAAATAAAGTGGTGACTGCAAAGCACTGAACCCTGAGCCCAGTTAGGTGCAGCGGTTAAAAGAGTGGGCCTGGAATTTCCGGCTACCACTTCCTACTGTGTTAGCTTGGGAAATTAAGCATTGGGCCTTAATTTCTTTATCTGTAAAATGAGGATAGGACCTGAACCCAACTCACAGAGTAGCTGAACTGCACCAAGATAACAATTTGAAAAAAAAAAAAAGATTTGAAGCTGACTGACGGTTCTCAAATGGTAGGGTATAGACACCATCCAGCGACAATGAGTAAGGATTCATTAAGCTTTAGTGTCCCTATTTGCCAACGACAGTGATGTCATTGAGCTTTTAATCAGTTGTAGCAATAGAATTGAATGTCAGTAAGCCTCCTTTTTATTTGAAGAATGATTCTCTTTCTTAAGAGAATGGAAAGCAACATGGAAATTGCAAAATATGTGGATTCAGACCCAGCGTCAAATCCTGATTCAGTCCCGGACCAGCCGTGTGAACCTGGGCATGTCACTGCCCCTCTATGGACCTCAGTTTCCTCCTCTGTTGACAAGAACTATCCCAAACTTGCTCGGGATGACAGGAGACACTGGGGTCCATCCCCCAGCCCTCCTGTGATGAGGCTCAGCTTCTAGACCGGGTCTCCTGGATATGCTTTGTGTTCTGCAGTTGCCATGGCAGCAAAACTTTGGCTCAAGGGCATCATGGCAACTTCCTGTGGTTTACAGAAGGTTGGTGCTTGCTTATTGTTCTCAGGGACTGTGCCTGCACTCTGCACGTGGACACGTGCACTGGGAGCGCAGTCACAGTTCCAGGAAATCATCAGGATTCCTGGTTCCTCTGCCTTCCTCTGGCCATCTGGAAATCTAGCTAAGGACCGTTAGCTGTTCCAGAGAAAGGCCCGCTGTCTGGGCTTAGGCGGCAGACAGACCGGGTTTACGTCTCCTTCTTGTTAATCTAAAAATGCACGTCCTTCATCCTTTGGTCCTGGCACTGGGGCACTGTGCCTCCTGTGTAGTGAGTTCTATCTACTATTATTGTTAAAGATACAAGTTGGGCCTGATACGTTTTGTGGACTGACTAATGAATGCCGCAGCAGACTGAGCAGGGCCAAGACTTCCCTCTTGCTGCTTTTCACAGGCTTGAGGGAGCGTGGTAGCACCCTGACATCTGATCATGTCCATCGCGTGCTTGGCACGTAGTAGGTGTTCAGTACATGCTAATTTCCACTCCCCGTCTCTCACAGGAACGTTTGAGAAGATCCCAGAACTTCCCTGTGCATCACGATCAGGTTTCCTTCTGCTCTACCCTTTGGGAAGTTCAAAGGCGTGAGAGCTCCTCCAGCCCTCACGGTAGCCCTGCAGGGCCTTGTCCCCAGCCTGCAGGGAGGAAACTCAGCAGGGAGACTTGGGGCTTTGCCAGTGTGGCTGAGCTGGTGTGTGATAAGCAGTTGTGTCCACTCTGTCTGCCTCTTAGTCATCACTCATTCATTCAACAGATATTTATTGAGCACCTACTATGTGGTCTGAGCAAAAGAGGTTAACAGGACAGACTCATCTCTGTGGGCCAGTATCCCCCACCCCAACCACCTGTGGAGGGGACAGAGGGGCTCCTGGCAGTGTCACACAAAGGGAGGAGGGAGTGTTATTTCTGTAGGAGGCCTAGCCAGCTCTGCGGATGCCCCTCCTTCACAAGGAACCCAGGGGCAGCCATCTAGCCCAGTCCCAGCTGGACCACAGTTCTGCCCCAGATGAGCGGCTGTGACCTTTTCTGTTCAGCTTGGAGGGCCTTAGGGAGGTATTCTAGGTGGAGGGACAGCTCCTGGTCTGCCAGCTCCTCAGAGGGGAGGCTCATCTGCCACGGCTCAGGCCCGGGCGATTCTTCTGGATGCTTGAGTCTTGAAGCATTTCCTGGAATAGTAAGTACGTCTTCTCAAAGCTCCTTCTGGACACCCACCCAAAACTCATGTGCCAGAGCAACCAGCTCAACCAACCTCTGCCATTGGCTGCCCGAGGTGGGCAGGGGTGTGTTGGTGAGAAGCAGATTTGCTCCTTTCTCTTCCCCTCTGCCCCTTGGACTCTCACACGCTTCAGAAGGCAGGAAAGTCCCAGACAAGCCATGGGGAAAAAGCATTTTCTGGGCCTGGGGTTTGGGCCATGCAGGGGCAGTTTTAGAAAGCCCTTTGGTGGCCACTATCTCTAATGGGATTCCAGAAGCTGGAGGCATTACCCACCCTCACCTGCTCTCTCCCAACCATCCCATTTGCTAGGCCGTGGCTTCTGGCAGGGGGCCTGGTCAGGGTGCTGGATGGACGAGGCCTGCAGGGAGGTGACAGAGCTGCATGTGGGCCCCTTGCAGACAACATGGCACAGCAGTGGCCCAGGGGTGAGGAGACCTGGCCCCAGGCCAGTGACTCCTCAGGCCATCATGGCAAAAAGACCCCTGCCAACCTGAAACGCAGAACCCTGTGCTCTCCTCAGTGGCTAGTGGGGGTAGCCCACAACTGGGAAGTGAGTGAGCATTTGCTGTTTGCTGAGCATGGTCTTGCCACCAGACAATCATGAGACAGTCATGGACAGAATCTTGCCCCCACAAAGGCTTTTAGTAAGCAACTGTGGTGAGCAGGCAGGCCCCAAACTCTTCATGCAACATGTTATTTGTTAAATTCAGTAAATCCAAAGCAGAAACAAGAATATCCTAGGGCCGCATTCTGTGACTGTTACAAGCCACATCAGGCAACGAGAATCACCTTTGACCAATGGCTGGACCCAGGGTCTGTCAGGGACCAGCCTGAAGTGCTGTCCCTAGGGCTTGCTGGATTCTTAGACCTTGTTCACGCCACGGGAAGGAAAGTCTCTAAATTAACTCTCGCCAAGCTGTCTACCCTCAATCCCACTCATTTCATCAACAAGTTCTTGTGGTTCTAACATCCCTTTAGCTGGCTAACAAGCCACTGATTTCACCTCTGAAAACCATTTATTTTTAACAGTCATTATGCTAATCAGCAAAGTCTCTGGGGCCGATCAGCACTAAAGATAAAGGAAAGCCTTGTCCTAGTGGCTTCTGGAGGCATCCAGGGCTTTCTGGATAAAGAGACGATGACGCTTGGGTGAAGACGGCCACTGCTCACCCCTAGACTGTGAATCACAGGTGAAGCATCTGACTGCCCAGGAGTTGTCGCTGAAATCAAGAACACGCATTGAATTGATGTCACAGTATCTTCTCTGGGGTGTTTTCAGCCTCTCTGCGGACCCCGGAGCGATAACGTTCTGTCAGTTGACTGTGTCACCAGACCTCTGTGTGCCATGTCGAATGTGGCTGGTACCCTATGGCCTTGGCATGGCCTCTTGCTTGGAGGGGTGCATACCTGGGCTGAGGCTGTTTGGGGCTCCCCACAGACAAGGGTGGTCATTTTCCAAAGCCTTCCTTTATCAGGGGGTCCCCAGAGTTCTTACCATTAGGAAAATGTGCTTATTTCTAAACATTCTTTTGTTCAACTGATCATTCATTTGTTCATGAACCATTTTTGGTAGGGGAGGGAATTCCCACGCGCCAGTGACTGTGCTGCTGTTACTTTTCTGTCTCGCGTCTGGACCAGAAGCTGCAACCCCTGTGCTAGCACAGCATTGGTGCTCAGTGAATATTGAATGAGCGGTGAATGGTGGTGGGAGGGGAGAAGGTCTGAGGGCTGCGCAGGGGGGAAGCAGTGGAGCGGCGGGCCTGCCGCTCTGCCCTCCCTGGTCTTCCTTGGTCTCTCCGTGTTCAGGCTTTTCTCAGGTTGGTGTTAAGTCTTTTAAGAGAGACTGAATTAAGTGCTGGGCTCCCTTCACTGCCTGAGTGCACTGGAGAGCTATGCCAAGCAGCTGATTGCCAGAGCGCAAGGCACTTTGCTTGTCTGACTCAGGAACAGGTTGTCCATTTCTGAAAAGGTGAGGCTTCATGAGGTTACAAGGATAGAGGGGGCAGAGGAAAAGGAAACAAAGCCACAGACTGAGAGACGCAGACAGCAGCAGCCAGCTGGTATATGCTGAGCACTCAGGCCATGCCAGGGATGCGTTAGGGCCCAGAGAGGCAGTGATGGGGAGGACGGAATTAGAGCCTTAGCGCCTAGAACCGGGGTGGGCAAATTGCAGCCTGTCTCATAAAGTTTTATTGGAACACAGCTGTACTTATTTGCTGAGTATTGTCCAGAGTTGATTTCACACACAGTGGTAGAGTTGGGTGGTTGCATTAGGGACTATATGTAGCTCACACAACCTACAATACCATCTGATCCTTTATAGAAAAATATGCTGACCCCTGGTGCAGAGGTCAAGCAGATACAAACAGAATGCGAAGCAGGAAGAAAGCGAGGGATGCCAAAATACACAGAGAGAAAACGAGGGAGAGGGAAGGAGCCCCCATACCAATGGGAGGTGGGAAGGCTGCAGGCCCCACAAATATTTCCACTTGTTATCCTTCACCCCCACCAGCAGCTGGGTCCTTAGGGATAAGCATTGCTTTCACTAATGTCCACCTGGGAACTGTTCATCCCCGATTCACCCCCCACCTCGGGTGTGGATTAGCTGATGAAGACAGGAAGGAGGGACAGGGAAGGCTGGGCCTTAAAGGGTGGGAGAGTCTGGGGTGGGGCACAGCAAAAGCTATTTTGTTGTTTGTCCAAGATGAGCTGATGCTGGAATGTGTCTCTGAGCTCTCTTGGGGGTTTCTAAAGGGTGGGATTGTATTCTCAACTAAAGAGCTCATCTGCCTCTGAAGAGGAGAGTTATGGTTCCTTTTCCCATCCCTGACACAGGGGAGCATTTGGTCTTGGGGCACACAGACGTGTGGGTGCACACACACCGTGGTCTTGGGTATTGATGTGCATATCCAGACAAATCCATATTTCATAGGGAGGGAGGGTTAAATTTATACAATTTGGGGGATCCTCTTCAAGAAAAAGATTTCAAAATTATCACTACAAATTTAGGTGAATATTTAGAATCAAAGAGGAAATCACAATGTTACAAAGTTTTTAAAAATGGACAAGAGTCAGAAACATGGCAATACCTAGAAAAATGACATATGTATCAATTAGTTCCCTGATGTCCTCTGAAATGCATTTTATGCTTTTTTTTTTTTTTTTTGAGACACAGTCTCACTTTGTCGCTCTCGGTAGAGTGCCGTGGCGTCACAGCAACTTCCAAGTCTTGGAGCTTAAGTGATTCTCTTGCCTCAGCCTCTCAAGTAGCTGGGACTATAGGCCGCCACAATGCCGGGCTTTTTTTGTTGTTGTTGTCGGAATTGTCATTACTGTTTTAGCTGGTCGGGGCTGGACTCCAACCTGCCATCCTCAGTATATGGGGCCGGCGCCCTAACCACCGAGCCACAGGCGCCACCTTACATTTCCTACTCTTTTTTTTTTTTTTTATTGAATCATAGCTGTGTACATATCGCTAGCAGACAGCCCTCAGAATGGGAAAAAATATTTGCAAGTTATGCCTCTGACAAAGGCTTAATAACCAGAATACATAGAGAACTCCAACGTATTTCCAAGAAAAAAACAAGAGATCCCATCTCAGGATGGGCAAAAGATCTGAAAAGTAACCTCTCTAAAGAAGACAAGCACACGGCCTTCAAACACATGAAGAAATGCTCATTATCCTTAATCATCAGAGAAATGCAAATCAAAACTACCTTGAGATGTCATCTAACTCCAGTAAGATTAGCCCATATGATGAAATCCCAAAACCAGAGATGTTGGCTTGGATGTGGAGAAAAGGGAACACTTCTACATTGCAGGTGGAAATGTAAACTAATACATCCATTTTGGAAAGATATGTGCCGTTTTTTAAATAATCTTTTTTATACAGAGTAAAAAATGGTAAGTTTTTCCTCTGGCATGTTTGAATGAATTGTTTTTCTTTTAACCAAGAGTTAGG
>CAUYON010000624.1:0-29582 GCA_963573935.1 Arctocebus calabarensis
GACAGAGTCTCACTTTATCGCCCTGGGTAGAGTGCCGTGGCGTCACACTGCTCACAGCAACCTCCAGCTCTTGGGCTTAAGCGATTCTCTTGCCTCAGCCTCCCGAGTAGCTGGGACTACAGGCGCCCGCCACAGCGCCCCGCTATTTTTTTGTTTTACAGTTCGGCCAAGGCCGGGCTTGAACCCGCCACCTTCGGTATATGGGGTCAGCGCCCTGCTCGCTGAGCCACAGGAGCCGCCCTAACTGGCATATTTTAAAGCAAAGTCAAGCCATTATGTCATTTCATCCCTAACTACTTCAGTGCGCATGTCAAAAAAAAAAAAAAAGTGGACATTTCACACCCAACATGACGCCCTTATCAGCTGCAACAAAATTAACAATCGCCTTTTAATAAACAGATGCTCTTAGACATACATGGAGGCAACATCTGGATAAACCCATCATACATTGAAAATATTATTAATTTAAAAATACATTTAACATCTAACCCACTGAACATAATAGTTTAGCCTGGCCTATGTACAACATGCTCATAACACTTATATTAGCCATAGGTAGGCAAAATCTTCTCACACAAAGCCTATTTTATAATAAAGTATTCGCTATCTCATGTAATTTACTGACTATGTATGAAAGTGAAACACAGAACGGTCATATGGCCCAAAGTAAGGTATTCTACTGACTGTGTATTGATTTTGCACTATTTTAAAATCAAAAAATCTTCACTCTAATTATCTTAATTTTTTTTTTTTTTTTGAGACAGAACCTCAAGCTGTCACCCTGGATAGAGTGTTGTGGCATCACGGCTCACAGCAACCTCCAATTCTGGGGCTCAAGCGAGTCTCCTGCCTCCGCCTCCCAAGTAGCTAGGACTACAGGCGCCCGCCACAATGCCCGACCATTTTTTGGTTGCAGCCATCATTGTTGTCTGGCGGGTCCAGGCCGGATTCGAACCTGCCAGCTCAGGTGTACGTGGCTTGCGCCTTAGCCCGTTGAGCCACAGGCGCCGAGCCACCAATTATCTTTATTTGAGGTTCATCTATAATTGAATATTCAATTCAAATTTCTGTATTGTCTAAAAAAATTGTATATAGTTGACTTATTGAAGTAGAATCTGAACAAGTTTCACTCATCAAATTCGTTTATCTCTCTTAAATCTCTTTGAAGTCCTTTTCTCCTAGAACAGATCATTTGTCTTGTAGAATATCCCACATTCAAGATTTGTTTTGATTTTAACTTGATTCTCTATCCCACACATTTCCTATAGCCTGGAAATTAGAGGTCAAAGCTTGATTACATTAAGGTTTGATCAGCCAGGAAAGCAAGAGGACTCTCTGGGACTCTCAGTGTTCCATGTTGTATGGCATCGCCGTGCATTCATGTCTGATTATCATCTCTATTCATGTCTGATTAATTATCTCTATTCATATCTGATTATCTCTTAGGTGCACAGCAACTCATAACCGGCCTCAGAAGGATGAACTTGTGGCTGGGAGAATCCTTTCCTCCTCTCCTTTACCCAATCATCTTCGTTCAAGGCAGAATCCTCTGAGACATTCAGCATTCTTCCCTTTCATTGACTCCCCCACTGAGTCTCTAAATCAGGAGCATTCCTTGGGTCCGATCCTCCCTCTCCATTCACACACACTGCCCAAGCCAGACAAGGCTGAGCAGAGGCGATATCTGAGTAGGCTTAAAGTGAACTGATACGAGGACAGAGGTTCATCTCTCTGTCTCTCCCAAGCAGAATAATCATTTTCTCTCCAATTTCACATCACTTTGGTCACTTATTTATGACTGAATTTATCATATTATGTTTAAGGTCTATTTCTCTTTATACTTAGCTAGGTTGGGAACACTTTTAAAAGGAACTAAGTCTTATTCAATGCTTTAATTTCCTTAGATGTGGTTAAACTAAGTATTTACTGTTTACCATATTGTAGTTGGGTTCTAAAAATAAAAATAAATAAACGTTTACTTTTAAACCAATGTTCTCCCTTACAGGCAATTGTAAACACTTGAATAATAATATGAGTAAATCATTGTCTTTTCCAGCTTCTCTTTATTAGTGTATTAAATTAAATTTAAGGGGGGAGGAGAGAGGAGGGTAGGTATTCGGGGGGACCTCACCTAATGTGCATGATGCAATAGTTCAAAACTATTAAGAAAAGGGTATCATTGTGATGGATGTGTTACTTAGTTCAATGTAAGCATTTCACATTGTATATCAAATCAGTACACTGAACCCCATAAATGCATCAATGGACCGTTATGATTTAATAAAAGAAAAATACATAAATTAATTAAATTTAAAAATTTAAAGTGTTAAATTCAGGCTCGGCGCCTGTGGCTCAATGGGCTAAGGCGCCAGCCACGTACACCTGAGCTGGCAGGTTCGAATCCAGCCCAGGCCCGCCAAACAACAATGACGGTTGCAACCAAAAAAAAAAAAAAAAAAAAAAGGCCGGGTGCTGTGGCGGGCGCCTGTAGTCCCAGCTACTGGGGAGGCAGAGGCAAGAGATTTGCTTGAACCCAGGAATAGGAGGTTGCTGTGAGCTGTGATGCCACAGCACTCTATCCAGGGTGACAGCTTGAGGATCTGTCTCAAAAAAAAAAAAGTGTTAAATTCAGTTTGGTGCTAGTAATCTTATTTATAGAAAAAAATCTGTAATCCAATTTTCACAGACTAGAGCCATGATGGTCACAAGGATTTGGGGCCATGTGTACAGTTAACTGTTAACTACAAGGTCCATGAGATTCCCCCAGAATCCATGTTCACATTCAGACAGAAATTAGTTACTCACTCAGTGTCAACTGGATATGTACAAAGGAGTTGCAGGTGAGGCCCTGTTGTTAAATTCAAGGGACTGGAGTACTGATTTGCATCCCTATCCATAATGAAAAACCCCAAATCCAAAATACTCCAGAGTCTAAAACTTTTTGAGCACTGATGTGATACTCAAAGGAAATACTCATTGGAGCATTTCAAGATTCAGATACTCAAACAGTAATTATCATGCAAGTATTCCAAAAGCTGAAAAAAAAACTCCCAAACCTGAAACACATCTGGTCCCATGCATTTTGGATAAGGGATACTCAATCTATAATTTAACATTAGCCACAATATCAATAATTAACATTTATTGAATTCTTGGCAAGTGCCAGGCACTGTGCTAAGTGCTTTTTAGAACATCTTAATCATCACAATAAACTCTGACACAGGCCCTACGATGACTGTTCCTTTGACAGGTGCAGACATTGCCATCTAGCTAATAAGCAGCAGAACGAAGACTCAACCTGTTTGAAGTGTTATCAATCGCTTCTGCCCCAGATCGTAACATAGTAAATGTTACTGGAAGATTCAAACTTGACTGTTTGACACGCAGCAGTCACTTCTGGCCCCATCTCATCATGATGTAGTAAATCTTGCCATTTCTAAGACCATCTGACATTTCTAGTGTAAGGATGTTATCATGTTAATGGAAACATGTACACAATTGTCCCCTAACTCTGCCCATTTCCGACTACGCCCTTTATCTCCTCGGAGCTTGCCTCACTAACCACTTCTCCTTTACTCCCTTTATCTCCTCGGAACTGGCCTCACTAACCACTGCCCCTTTCTCCATTCATCAATCTCTCTTTTGCCAACATTCTAAGATTTTTGCCTTTTTGTCTTTGGTTACGCCTGTATAGAAATGCACAATCCTGGAACAAATTCAGATATTCTTCATCTCTATTTTCTATTGCTAGGCTCAGGCTGCTGGACATTATCACAGGAATTGCACAACCAGCAGAAAACCATCACTGTACGTTCATAGTCTGCTACTTCAACTGGACCCTCACACTGCCCACCCAGCGGTGGGGAACTTGCAGCCTCCAGGCCACATGTGGCCCTCCAGATGCCAAAGCGTGGCCCCTCAACCAATTCCAAACTTCACAGAAATTTAGGGGGAAGGAATTTGTTCTGTAAAATTTAGATTCACGTGAAGCTTCAAAAAGCTTCACGCAAGGATCCAGAAAGCCACCTGCAGGTTCCTTCAGCACTTTTCCTCTACCAGCAATGATGACTTCAGCCTTCCTCCACTCTTATCAGGCCTCCAGCTCTCTCTGTCAGCCTCACTTTCTACAGATGGCTTTGCCTCCCAATTCACAGAGCAAATAGAAGCAAACAGATGGTGCTAGAATTTGCTTTGTTTTGTTTTGTTTCATTGTTGTTGTTGTTGTTGCAGTTGTCATTGCTGTTTTAGCTGGCCAGGGCCAGCTTCGAACCCGCCACCCTCGGTATATGGGGCCAGCGTCCTACCCACTGAGCCACAGGCGCCGCCCATGGTGCTATGATTTGAATGTTTTCCCCGAAGCTCATATGTTGGAAACTTAATCCCCAATGCAATAGTGTTGGAACGGAGGAACTAATAACAGGTGATCAGGGCAGGAAGGCTCTGCTCTCATTAGTGGGATTATGTTATTGTCAAAGGAGTAGGCTTGTTATCTTTTTAAAAAGCCCATTCTGCTCTCTCTTGTGCCTTTGCTCTCTTGTCCTTCTGTCCCCTGTGATAGGAAGACATAGGATCCTCACTAGATGCCCCCCCTCGACCTTAGACTTCCCACTCCAGAACTGGGAGGCCAATAAACTTCTATTGTTTATAAATTACCCACCGTGGTACTCTGTTACAGCAACACAGAACAAAGACTGGTGCAGAGCCCTCAGCTTCCTGCCTGCGTTTATACATATCCTTTTTTCTCTGCAACAGTGGAGAAGAATCCTTGTCACCTAAGGTCAAAATATTTCTTTATTTGTGCTCTAGCAATCCTTGTTCTGTCAGACAATTGGGGGTTAACTTAGCGTGGATAGGAGTAGGGTGACACAGAGAGGCCTCATTAGGAAATGACAGAAATGAAACCCAACATGCAAATGAAAGGTTGGCCACAAGAAACAAGGGTGAGGTGAAGTTTGGTTTAAAAAAAAGAATTATAGACTGACAGAGAGAATCTGCACATGTTGAAACGGGCACCTTTTCTCAGGAAAACATGCATGAATGATGAGCCTTTCTCTTCTAAATCTTCAACCTATTGTGTTTTAATGCCTACTTTTATTTTGTACTCAAACACATTCAATTCTCTTCCATTTTAATAAAGAAAATAAAAAAACAAACTAGAGTCCCCTCCTGCTCCTCAAGACACTTCCTCTCAGCTTGGCACCTGTGGCTCAAGCGGCTAAGGCGCCAGCCACATACACCTGAGCTGGCGGTTTCGAATCCAGCCTGGGCCCGCTGAACAACAATGACAGCTGCAACCAAAAAATGGCCAGGCGGTCCCAGCTACTTGGGAGATGGAGGCAGGAGACTCGCTTGAGCCCAGGAATTGGAGGTTGCTGTGAACTGTGATGCCACGGCTCTCTACCCAGGGTGACAGCTTGAGGCTCTGTCTCAAAAAAAAGACCCTTCCTCTCCTCTCATGCCCTCTAGGTCAGCAGTTACCATCTCCACTTTATCTTCCACAGCCCTCTCAACCTACCTCGTCTGCCCTCTGCCACTCTTCCTCCCTTGGCCCTTTTGTCCAAGTGACCGATTAAGGATGTTGATGACTTCCACGTTGATAAACCAAGCTGTCACCGTGGAGCCAGGTTCTCCACACTTCTGGTTACCCTAACTCTCTGACAACTTGTCAGCATCTCTTGGCAGTTCCTCATCCTCTAGTAAATCACTAAAGTGGACGTTTATCAGGAGGCGGCCTGAGGCCCTCTTCACTCTAATCCTATGGTCTTTGTCTAAGTGAGGGGTTGGCAAAGTGTCTGTACAAGGGCCACAGAGCAAGTATCTTAGGCTTTGCAGACTTTAGTGTCCCCAAGTCTCTGTCATAACTACTCAGCTTTCAAGCCATGAGAGCTTGACAGCTGACAAATGAATGGGTGTGGTCACATTCCAATAAAGCTTGAAACAGAAAATACGATTCCTCTTTTGAATTTTTTCCCCAACCATCTGAACATAAAAAGACAATTGTTACCTTGTAGACTGTGCAGAAACTTAGGACTGGCCATATGCCCTGGTCTAGACATTCTCCTCACCCTTCTGATGTTAATCACTATATATATATACAGGAATTTCCAAATTTTAATCTGCAGCCCAAGCACATTTTTAAGTTCCAAACATGTGTATTCAGCTAGTTACTCGACATCTCTTGGATGTCCCATTGGGCCCTGAAAATCAACACATCCCAGGATGAGCCCAATCCTCCCTCAGCATTCACTCTGCAGTATTCTAAACCAAGTCACTGTCAGCATTTGCTCCACAGCAAATGCCTCCTGAATGATACCCTAATATCTCCTTGTCCCCTTGCAATCCATTACAGCCAATGTAATATTTAAAAACATAGATTTGATCCGAATACTTTCCTGCTTCAAGCACTTCTGCCCCTTTGCCAAAAAGTTCTTTTTTTTTTTTTTTTTTTACGAGATGGGATCTTGCTACATTGCCCAGGCTAGACTCAAACTCCTGGGTTTAAATGAGCCTCACACCTCAGACTCTCAGGAAGCCAAGACTATAGGGTATCAAAAATCCTTTAACTCAGGTAAAAGCCTGCAGGTTGCCATAGGATATACCCAGTCTCATCACTCCCAACTCATCTTGTGCCTCTCACCTCCTGGCTTCCCTTACCTCAGCCATATACTACTACATAGTGGTCTAGACGCTTTGTGCCTTCTATAGACAATCCTTCCCTACCCTGAGACCAGAAAGATCTTCTCCCATATTTTCTATTAACTGTTTTCCTGATTTCATTTTCACATTTACCACTTTCATATATCTGGAAATTATTTAGGAAGCATGTAATAAATATAAGATTATCTTTATTCATTTGGGATAGACAATGTTTCAACACCATTTGCAGAAGAGTGATGGTTTCTAGAGCTATTTCTTGCTCATTCTAAGTTCCTTGGGTCACTTTTTAAGCTATTGTTTCCTATTGTTTTATTTTTCTAATAGCAATATCATAATGTCCATTATTATGCTTAAAATGTCGTTGGCAAATTTTGGCCCTAACACTTGCCAATTAGTACCAGGAACAATTTGGAAAGCTCTGATAAGTATTCTGCTGTGATTTTGTTGTTAAGACGTCAATAAAAGATTAGCAATCCTCTTATCCAAAAGCCACAAGGAGAAAGGCCTAGAAACTCTAGCTTTGATGAAAGGAGAAGAAACTGAAACTCTAAATCACAAAATATGTGAGAGGGCCTCCAAAGCAGCAGATACATGTGGGAAGACATTTTTGCAGATCTCAGAAACAGCGAGCAAAGTAAATTTCTCCAAGACGTGGGGACATCCCCAAAGGGACAAAACCAAAAATCCTCCCTTTTGTATACCAATGAGATCAGGGTGCCTGAACTAGCAGTAAGAATGTCTATGGACCTTGTTTATTTCCAAAGAATTAAAGGATAAGAGGCTCGCAAATCAGCTGAATTTATAACTACTTATCAAAACACTACAGCAAACAACACTGTTCTTAAAGGTGAAATGTCAGAAGCATTTTATTGACAGTAATAAGCCAAAAAAAAAAAGAAAGAAAGAAAGCCGGTGATAAGGACGTCATTATCACTCTTATATTCAACTTATTAATGAAATTGTAGGCTTGGTGCCTGTAGCTCAAGGGGTTAATGCGCCAGCCACATACACCAGAGCTGGTGGGTTCGAATCTAGCCTGGGCCTGCCAAACAACAATAACAACTGCAACCAAAAAATAGCTGGGCGTTGTGGTGGGTGCCTGTAGTCCCAGCTACTTGGGAGGCTGAGACAAGAGAATAGCTTAAGCCCAGGAATTGGAGGTTGCTGTGAGCAGTGATGCCACAGCACTCTACCCAGGGTGACAGCTTGAGGCTGTCTCAAGAAATTGTAGTAAATTCAATAAAGCAAGGAAAAAAGTTGTAAGAATTGGGAAAAAATAGTTTCAGGCATAACTAGAAATTAGGTCACGAGGAGAGGATACACTCTGTTTATCCAGTCTTTGCCTCTACTTTTTAGGCAATTCATGGGCAATTTTTAGGCAATTTCCTCACAATTACCGTGAGTTTCAA
This sequence comes from Arctocebus calabarensis, assembly GCA_963573935.1. NCBI lineage: Eukaryota > Metazoa > Chordata > Mammalia > Primates > Lorisidae > Arctocebus > Arctocebus calabarensis. The sequence continues at coordinate 8,067 of CAUYON010000624.1, forward strand.
AGCAATGTCATCAACAACTATTTAGATTTAACTATGAATTTCTCTGCTTGCGATTTTTTCTCATGCATGTATTCCATTTATCTCTTCTTTAAATTAATATTTTATATAGAGTACATCCTGGAGTAGTTATTTAATAAATGTTCTGAAAGTGGGGCCAACTATTTGAGATCTTGCAGATGATTGTTAATTTAAAATCATTTCCTCTAGAACTTTGCTTTGATCACTTTTAGTATCAAATGTAATTATTGAGGAATCTGTTACCGATTAGATCTTTTTCTTTCTAGATAATCTATTCTCTCCCTTTAAAATCTTTTATGATTTCTTCCTTGACTTTGAAGACTTGAAATTTCATCAGGAAGGATCTATTATAATAAGGATTAATTATGTGTGGATTTTTTTTTTTAAATCATCTGTTGGCTCGACGCCTGTGGCTCAAGCAGCTAAGGCGCCAGCCACGTACACCTGAGCTGGCGGGTTCAAATCCAGACCGGACCCCCCAAACAACAATGACGGCTACAACCAAAAAATAGCCAGGCATTGTGGCGGGCGCCTGTAGTCCCAGCTACTTGGGAGGCAGAGGCAGGAGACTCCCTTGAGCCTAGGAATTGGAGGTTGCTGTGAGCTGTGATGATACAGCACTCTATCTAGGAGGACAGCTTGAGGCTCTGTCTCAAAATAAATAAATAAATTAATTAATTAAATCATCTGTTTGGTACTGAATAAGCACTTTCAATCAAAAGATTTAAATTTTTATTAAGCTCTTAAAAATGATTTTCTAGGATGGCACCCATAGCTCAGTGGGTAAGGTGTCGGTCACATACACTGAGGCTGGCAGGTTCGAACCCAGCCCAGCCCAGCTAAAAAAAACTGACAACTGCAACAAAAAAATAGCCAGGTGTTGTGGCAGGTGCCTATAGTCCCAGCTACTTGGGAGGCTGAGGCAAGAGAATTGCTTAAGCCCAAGAGTTTGAGGTTGCTGTGAGCTATGACACCATTGCACTCTACCCAGGGTGACAGCTTGAGAGTCTTTGTTTCAAAAAGAAAAAAAAAATTTTCTAAATTTTGTTGCTAGGTCCTTTCTATCATAAAAACAGAGGTCCTGGGGTCTTGTCACTGAGAAAAGAAACTCTACAAGCTGTGGTTGCAGGGACCAGAGGCAGTAATTAGATATACTCATATTTCTACAGATAATCTGGGTTTCAACAAGTGGATTTGAGCTCCTAGTAGAATGTAGGCACCTTTCCACATGGCTTTGAGTTTTAGCAACAACATTCAGTTAAGACCTTTGGTGACAACAACTATAGCATCAAAGGTGACACTGTAGCTTCAGGTGGAAGTCCTAGGGTACTTCCACCTGAAAGTGGCTTGTTCTGCTCCTCAGAACAAGTGGGGATTCAAGAGCTGCTATAGGTATTTCAAACTGCAAAGCCAGATCCTTACCCCTCTTTCTACCAAACTACAATATATAAAAACTGAAAAAAGGCCAGGCATGGAGGCTCACACCTACAATCCCAGCACTTTGGGAGGCTGAGGCAGGAGGATCACTTGAGGTCAGGATTTTGAGACCAGCCTGAGCAACAATGAGATTCTGACTCTACAAGAAATAGAAAACAATTAGCTGGGCATGGTGGTGTGCACATGCAGTACCAGCTACTATGGAGGCTCAGACAGGAGGATCACTTGAGTCAGGAATTTGAGGTTACAGTGAGCTATGATGGTGCCAATATACTCTAGCTTGGGCAACAGAGCAAGACTTGTCTCAAAAAAAAAAAAGACTGAAAAAAATATATAACTTAATGTGTTCAGTAATCTGAGGTTGTGTGTTAGTTTCATATGGCTGCTATAACAAATTACCAAACCTCAGGGGCTTAAAACAACACAAATTTATTGTCCTATAGTTTCACAGGCCAGAAGTCTGACATGGCTCTCACTGTGCTCAGATAATTGGAGGGAGCATCTGTTCCTTGCCTTTCTAGCTCCTAGAGGCCACCTCCATTCTTTGGCTCCCCTTCCTCCACCTTCAAAACCAGCAGCACTGCATGTCTCTACCATTCTTCCCTGGTCACATCTCCCTCTGACCACTGGGGAAAGTTTCTCTGTTTTTAAGGATGAATGTGATCAGGTTGTGCCCATCTTCCCTCCTTATTCCCAAATTCTTTCACAAAGAATTGGAGAAATAGATTCTTAAATTCATATACATCACCAGCCTTCATGATGATATCTTTTCTTCATTATCTTATGAACAGGATTTTATAATAGATCACGGGATCAAAACTAACATGAGATGAGGGACGCACCCATTCGCTTTCAGGATCAGCACCTATGTGACCCGGGGAGTGAGGGTCTCATTCACCTTGCCCTAGTCCTGGCCCTGAGACACCGTAAACCCATACAGAAATCATTAGGAATACAGTCATAGTTCTACTCACACTCTGAGAGTGTGATGCAAGTTATTTAAATAGCAGATGCCATCATCAGACCCTGCAGAAGTAAGTTTTAGGAAAATATGTGCTTTCGATCATGTATGCTTTATAGTGAAACATTATAGACCCAAAATATTGCTCAGCTAAACATACCCCTCTGCCACCTAGCGTTAGAGTTAGCCAAGCAATATGAAACATTAAATTGCAAAACAATAAAAAATCATTTAAATGCAAAAACACTCAACAAGTATATACTCAGTAGAAGCTTTACAAGGTTAGCAAGTTGAATAAGAAGCCAGACTGAGCAATGGAATATTGACAATGGACCCTGGGAATGCATTTGTTTTAATTTTTGAACACAAAATTATAGTTTCCTTTAGTAGTTCAGTAATTACCAAATAGTAAATAGCCTTCAGTCGCCATAAAAATGAAAGCCCATTCAATTCTGTGTCATATCTGCGTAAGAAAAGACTTAATGTTCAGATAAATTTGCTGTCAACTGACCACACTTTGGCAAGAGGATGTGAAGGTGGAACAGAAAGGGTAGATATAATTTGGAATGTACAGTTTGACAGCATATCTGCAGATATAGAAGTGCCACCCTCACCACAGTGGTTTACAACATCGTTGTCATCTCAGAAAGAAAAATTGTGCCCCTTTAGAGCTAAGTATCACTCTTCTTACTTGTTCTCTCCTTTCTCTACTACCATCCCCGCCATGCAGCCCAAGCAACTAGATTACTTTCTGACTCTATAGATGTCCCTATTCTGGATTTTCAGATGAATGGGATTATCTAATATGTGATCTTTTATAAATGGCTTCTTTCACTTAGCATAATGTTTTCAAGGTACATCCATGATGTACTGTGTATCAGTATGACATTTTTTAATGGCTAATTAATATTTCATGGTATGAATAGACCACATTTTGCTTCTCCATTGATTCATTCCTAGATATTTAGATGGTTTCCACCTTTGGGATAGGATGAATAATGTTATTATAAACATTTACATGTAAGTTTTGTGTGGACATTCATTTTCATTTTTCTTAGGTATATATATACCTAGGAATGGAATTTCTGAGTCATCTGGCAATTCTCCACCTCATTAAGGAACTACTGGACTGTCTTCTAAGGGGGTTGTATCATTTTACATTCCCACCAGCAATGTACAAGGATTCTAATTTCTCCACATCCTTGCTAACACTTGTTACTACCTGATTTTCTGATTCTAGCCATTCTAGTGCAAGTAAACTGGAATTTAACTTTGATTTGCATTCCCTGCTACCTAATGATTTCAAGCATCTTCTTATGTGTTTACTTGCCATTTGTGAATCTACTCTGCAGAAATGTCTATTCAAATCCTTTGCCCATTTTTCAATTGGGCTATTTGTCCTCTTATTGTTGACCTGTAAGAGTTCCTTATATATTCTGGATATGAGTCCCTTATTAAGATTTGCAAATATTTTCTCCCATTTTATGAGTTGTCTTTTTATTTTCTTGATGTGCCCTTGGAAGCTGCAGTCCCTAAGCCCCTGGTCCTTTGCACACAGTTCAATGAATACTCATTTGTTTTTTCAGCAGAGTCAGAGGTTGGTCAAAGAATTGTCTTAGAGCTTGCCAGAGGGCAGAGTGATCTCTGAGTTAGTTACCTAGAATTCCAGTAACTACTTCTTTTTTCCCATCCTTATGTGACTTTCTAACAAAAGGACATTAGTACACCTTGTGAGGCTTAGTTAGTTGCCTTACAAATAAACAGAGCTTGTGAAGCTGGCCAAACCCAACAAAACATAAGGAAGTCAATAGCTTTCTTATAATAATCACCAAGAAATATAATGGGGAAAAATCCCACTAACATAAAATATATATAAGTAAACTAAATCAGCAATATGCAAGAAAAAAGGTAAGGTGGGAAAATATTTGGCATATCTGACTGATAAGGATTTAATCATCCTTTTTTAAAGAAGGAGGAGAATTACCAATCAATAAAAGAGAACTTCCTTCATAGAAAACTGTGCAATTGGCAAAAACAGGCAGGTCACAAGAGGAAGGGGGTTTTGATGGTCTGTCAGACTGAGTCACAGACTGTCAAGGGAAATAGCAAACCAGAGGAAGGAGATTGTAGATGGTAAAGGGGCGGATTTAGTATTTGTATGAGTCTCTACACAGTAGTCCCCCGCTATATGTGAGGATTAGTTTTAGGACCCCCACATATACCAGAATTGATATATATTCAAGTTCTGCAATTGGCCTTGTGGAACCACATATATAAAAACAGACCTTCTATATGCAGAGTCTGCAGAACTCTATATGCAGAGTTTGTATCTTGTAAAAACTGTATTTTCCATTCATCTTTGATTGACAACAACCCTTGTATAAGTGAACTCCAGCAGTTCAAGCCTGTGTTGTTCCATAGTCAAGTGCCGTTAAAAGAAAACCCTATAGGACCCAATCTCCTCAACTCCTGTATTTTGGGAAGATGGAGTGTTTCCAGTGGGGAAATGGTGCTGGGACCGCTGCTTTTCCTTGACAAGGTAAGTACAAACACATGCATTGAAAGATGATCATCGAGAAGTATAGTTTCTTGAACCTCAGCAATCCTCAGAGTATGTTCCCTAGAGCAAGACCATTAGCACCACCTCGGAACTTGAAGAAATGGTAATTCTCCAGCCCCATCCCAGACCAATGGAATCAGAAACCCCGGGGATTGGTAGGGTGGGGGGGGAAGGAGCCATATGTGTTTACTGAGCCACCCAGATGATTCTGACATACGCTAATCCCCAAGAACCCCTGCCATAGGCGGTGCTGCAGCTCACATCTGTAATCCTAGCACTCCGGGAGGCAGAGGTGGAAAAATCACTTGAGCTCAGAAGTTTGAGAACAGCCTGAGCAAGAGACAGAGACTCTGTCCCTACTAAAAATATGAAATTTAGCTGGGTGCTGTGGTAGGAGCCTGTAGTCTCAGCTACTAGGGAGGCTGAGGCAGGAGGATTACCTGAGCCCAGGAGTTTGTGGTTGCTGTGAGCTAGGCTGATGCCATGGCACTTTAGCCTCAGCAACAGAGTGAGATTGTCTCAAAAACAACCACAAAACCCCTCCTACCACAGATAAAAGTTTTCCTGTATTGTTTTGCTTTTTAGAAATTGAGATAAGTAGTTTATGTATGTGAATCTTTCTTATAGGAATTAACTCATATTAAAATGCTTATGTATTACATTTTAAAAATTAAATCTTACAAGGTAATAAGTTTCCATATCTCATTAAGTAAAGGATGAGTGGAGGTGGGTCGAGGAGAGGGTGGTTCTGGGTTGGTTAGTTGCTTAACTGGCTTATCTTCAGAAAGAGTCGGTGGATTGACACACGGCAAAAGGAATGAATACACACATCCTCGGTCCTGAAGGAAGGACATGGTTTGGTCAGCTGCTTCTATCTCTTTCTCCTTGAATTTTGCAGTGACCCCTGGACCCATGGACGAAAATGTCTCAGCAATAAGCCTTAGAGCGGCGAAGTGGATTTATCAGGAAAATATTCATAAAGGCTGCCATGGTAACACTTTCCCAATGGGCTTTTTCCCCACTGGGACTCTATGTTCACCTATAGAATAAAGAGAGGGAATGAAAACATCCTTTAGAATGACAGAGTCTGGCTAGAATGATCGTGGACATGACCGTGCCTGGGTCATAAAGCCACCGGTTAAGAATTCATAGGTCTGAATACATACCAGCAGATCTGCAGCAATTATTTCATCTTACAGATTTAGAGCTTTAGAACCCCCAGGAGCCTTGGAAATTATCTGGTCCTTCTCATTTTATACATGTAGAAGCCCTGAGAAACTACGCGATGAGCCCATATCGTGGCCATGAGAGGCAGAACCAGGAACAGAATGTGGCCATCCTGACTCAGAGCCTACGGTTTTGTCACTGCTTCCCCTTTAGTCTCTGTTTTCTGCCGTCACAGCTAGATTTGACCAGGAAAGCCCACGAAGTCCCAGGAACACACACTCTAAATGCTAACATTTGACTAGCCTTCCTCACCCACACACACCTGTTTGGATATTAAACAAGTTACCGAATTCTCCAGCATACTCAGTTCACATGTCATCTTAGTGTACAGACAGGCAAGAAAATGACCTCCTGTTCATGAACAAGAGCAGGCATTTTCTCCGGTTTTGTTCTCAGCGCCTGCACAGGGATAGGCCGTGGGAAGCCCCTCCTCACCGGCCCTCTCCCCCAGAAGCCGTGAACTCATTTCTCAGACTCTGCAGTTTTCACAGCTTAACCTCTGAAGAACGTCCCAGTGTGATGAAGCCTTCACGGATCCTCAGCAAGATGACAAGAAAAGGACAGATTTTTCATAAATCTCTATTTCTAAAGTTTAAAGGGCTGTCTTTTATTTGAAATGAAGTCCTTCTTTTGTATATATATTAAGATGCCATATCTTGAAATGATAGGAACAGATGACAGAAGTCATAAAGTAAATGGTAAAACAAAAAGTTGGCCATGATAAATTTCTTAATATTCCGACTTTTCTAATCCATGAAATTCAAATGTCTGTAAGAACAATGTCTCCTTAGCCGGGCATTGTGGTAGGCACCTGTAGTCCCAGCTATTTGGGAGGCTGAGGCAAAAGAATTGCCTAAGCCTAGGAGTTGGAGGTTGCTGTGAGCTCTGTGACACCGCGGCACTCTACCGAGGGGGATAAAGTGAAACTCTGTCTCCACCAAAAAAGAAAGAAATAGAACAATGTCTCCAGATCTTTGCTTTTTAAAAAGTACATCTTAACCCTATGTGATGAAAAGCCAGATTTCCCTTTTTAATCTGTTCTGGCGTTACTGTAAAATATAATGAAATAAATTATTAGAAAAGCAAAATGCTGCTTAGATTTTGCAGCAATGTCAGATTGCAATAAAATCTCCAAATCCACCTAATTTCTGCAATTATCTTGCTGTCGATTATGGGTGTAAACAGTCAGTGAACCAGCCCCGGTCTGGAGGACACATCTACAGTATGTGAATTTAGAGCCTTACGTGGTTTACGACCCCAGATTCTACAAAGATGTGATGGGCAAAGGTGTTCTGTGGACCAATCCATTTGGGACATGAAGAGAAGATAATGCAGAAATCTCAGAGCCTTTCATCTGGCGACATGAAGAGTAACACACAGTGTTTCTTGAGTTTATTTGACCACAGAATCATCACCCCTATTTTTGATAGTTCATGTCTTTCAACCGTGGTGTTCCATAGATCACAGTTTGGAAACCACGCTTTGAAACATAGCATCTGCCTGATTCCTGGGAGAGACCATCTGTGTCACTGCTGTGCAGGCCAGCTCTCCATGCAGACAGGCCACACTGGAGTGTGTGAATGTGTTCTTGTGCCTACAACTTGACTTTACAGGAAGCAAAACTAACTCCAGGTTTTCTCTCCCTTAAGCAAACTGTTATCACGTCTAAATCTTGCTTCATTTTTCTGGCCTGCACCTGTGGTTCTAATGAAAACTCTGGCTTTGCTGCCTTTCTGCAGTTCAGCTCAACCAGCCCCTTTCTACAGCCATTGTCTCTCAGCCTTTCCTGTTGTGCTCCTGAATTCACCATTTTGTTGTCAGTAGAAGCCACCTCTATCCTTTAACACATTGACAGCCACACTAGAAAAACATTTCCCCCCCCTTGGGGCCATGGTGCTTTATTAGGTCAAGGTAAGTCAAGAGACGTGTAGGTCATATATATGCCTTCACCAGGCCCTGGACTCTAAACTAGCGTTAAGTTAAATGCAATTCTCATGGCAGTCCATGTGTTAAATTCTTCTTTTCAACTGTTGCCGAAGCTGTCTTCTAAACACACAGATCTAACCACACCATGCCACTGCTGACAGCTCTTCCCTGCCTTCCGGGTACAGGGTTCTTAGACAAACAGGAGTATAGTGTCTCTCTCCAGCCTTGTGCCTCCTAACCCGAAACCATTTCCGGCCACCACTATGTGGTCTCAGCCCAGGAACTCTCCTCTCTATTTACCCCCCAGGTAGGACAGCAAGTAAGGGAGCACTAGAAATGAAAAAGAAAACAAAAAGAGGAGGGCCGGGCTTCCTGAGATCAGCTTCCCAAGGGTTTTGTCAAGGTGAAGAGCAATGAAGAGAGCGTGAGCAAAGCCTGCGGCTCTTAGTTCTCACTTGGATTTGGAGAGAGGGGTCCTCATCAGGTGGGGACTGTATGAAGAGGACAGGTCCCTTGGGAAGGATGCATTGACTCACTGGGAAAAGAGCAATACTTCAGTTCCTAAACTTCCAACCACACCTGCGGCATAACAGTGTTGTCTTCCGTATGAGATTAGGAAGCCACTGGTGACTTTAAGGAAAACCCCTCACAATGTACAATGAGTCACCCAAATCCTCACTTGTTGGCTATGCAAAGATGGTAAGGTGAAATTAAAGTACAATTTGAGACAACTTTTTTTTTTTTTTTAAACTTAGTGCCTCGTGCAGAGATTTATTTCTACGGCTTGACCTTATAACCTCCATAGTGCTTTGCAGGTCTCTGGGGCATGTGTTATATTTTATATTTTACATTAGCATTTAGGGCAATTCTCTTCCTGTGAGCCCCTCCAGGTGTGATCAGATACCCTGATTCATCTTGCAAATTTGAAGTGCGGTGTGGTATCTGTAGTAGAATTTGTTTACTGAAGGAATTAGTGCTATAAATTTCTACAACTTCTCCACTTGAAATTTGCATTTACCCCACCCTCATTTTATTTCAGACTCACCCTTGCTGCATTTGCAAAGCAGTGTACTTGATAGAGCTGTTTGCAAGTGACCTTTTCATTAAAAAATGAAGCAGTATATTAGACACAATAAGCACTCATCTTAGAGTGTCCAAAGAACCCAGAAATCCAAAATGCATTTCTTCCTCTGGAATGTAAGATGTTTTTGTTTGGGTTGTTTTACTGTGTTTCTCTCTCTTTTTTTTTTTAGACAGAGTCTCACTATGTTACCCTTAGTAGAGTGCCATGGCATCACAGTTCACCGCAACCTCAAACTCTTGGACTTAGGCGATTCTCTTGCCTCAGCCACCCAAGTAGCTGGGACTACAAGCACCCGCCACAACGCCCGGCTATTTTTTTTGTTGCAGTTGTCATTGTTGTTTAGCTGGCCTGGGCTGGATTTGAATAGGCCAGCCTGGGTTTATGTGGCTGGCGCCCTAACCACTGGGCTACAGGCACTGCCATACTGTATTTCTCTTGTTGTCTTATTCATTTGCAGGCTACTATTGGCAAGACATATGTGTCAATGGACCTGGGGACTTAAAGTGGCTGTATACTTTTTCCAGCTTGTGTGATAACAAATTTGAGCTGGAGACCTACCCACTTACTGTGGAATGCCTAGAACTGAGCATTTGGGAGCCATCTCTCATTCAGAGTGAAGTTCCAGCGCAACAAGACTGGTATTTGTTTTCAAGTTAAGAGCTACTTCCAAAAAAAAATAATCTAAAATATCAACAATAAAAAAACTGAGTAACTCTCACTTTGGAGTCTGTGCCCTACCTTCTTCCTGGAGCTTGCCTGGGACACGTGACAGACCTCTGGACTGTCCAGAATATACTCAGGTCATCGTGAAATTAAAACACATTACAATGAGGTTCAGTTGACAGCACCTCTGCCACAAGCAGCTTAGCTCTTTATCTAACCCAGTCTAATCAAAGTCACAAACATTATAAATTTTCGGGAATTCCCTAATAAAGGAGTGTCCCTCCAGAGAATAAATTAATGACTTTCCCCCCATGTTCCTTAGTGAGAGGGGGTCCTGCTATTTTACATATAAGCAAAGACGTAAGGCTAGAGGCCAGGTGTGGTGGCTCATGCCTGTAATCCTAGCACTTTAGGAAGCCAAGGTGGGAGGATCAACTTGAGGCTAGACATTTGAGACTAGCCTTGGCAACACAGTGAAGACTGTGTCTGAACCAAAAATTAATAAAAGCAGTTAGCTGAGCACGGTGGTAGGTGCCTATAGTCCCAGCTACTCAGGGGGCTGAGGAAGGAGGATTGTTTGAACTCAGGAGTCTGAGGCTGCAACAAGCTATGATGATGCCACAGCACTCCAGCCTGAGTGAAAGAGATATACTGGTCTCAAAAAGTGGTAAGGATGGAAAGTTTCCTTAAAGCAAAGTAGAACCTTCTTGCTGTCCCAAGAAATGACTGAACATATATGTAAGGATAGAGCCGAGAGCCTTATTACTCTGGGGAAAAGGTGGAACCAAGCTCTTTAAATTTTGAGAGGTTGGTGAAAATTCGTCTCTCCTCTTCAGAAAGAAAGGAGATGGTGGAACTGGCTTCTGAGGTCGCAAAGGTCTGGTCCCTCCCATGACCAGTTGTCACCTTGCCTTATGACCTTGAGACACTAATGGCTAAGAGTTCTATTGCTTGGTGCTCAAGCCTGTTTGTACAGGATGCTTTGTTAACAGAATGTAACCCTCAGGGATTACTTTGCCTTAAAAACCTGTTGCATTAAACAAACAAACAAAAAAAAAACCCTGCTGCATTTATATCAGCATTATTCACAATAGCCAAAAGGCAGAAGTGACCCTAACATCCATGGATGGGCAAATGGATAAAAAAAAAATGTAGTATATACATTCTGTGGAATATTATTCAGCCTGAAAAAGGAGATTCTGACATATTCTACCACATGGGTGGACCTTGAAAATGATACGCCAAGTAAAATAAACCACACCCAAAAGGTCACAAGTTATACAATTCTGTTTCTGTGAAATGTCTAGAAGAAGCAAATGCATAGGGACAGAAAGAGAATGGTGGTTGCCAGGGGATGAGAGGAGGCAGAGGAAGTGGGGAGATATTATATAATGAGTGAAGAGTTCCAGTTTGGAAGATAAAGCTCTCTAGAGATGGATGGGGGTAATGGTAGCACAACAGTGTGAATGCATTTAATGCTAATGAATTGTACCCTTAAAAATGAGTAAGATAGCAAACTTTATATGTATTTTACTACCACCACACAACAAAAAATCTTTTAAATAACAAAACTGCTGCAAAAGTGTTCTTCTCCAGGACCTGTATGGGCTGCCATGGGGTAGTCAGCCTCCACCCTCTACCTGCACCAGACCTTGGCCTGGAGGGGAAAGTGCTTTATCACCCCAAAGAACCCACCTCTACCTTTCCCCAAATGCTCAACACGCACCCTCCAGGAGTAGCAGTAAATTTATGATGTTTCCCACATCTTCTGTCCCAGGTCCAAATCCTTCCTCTCTAAGGGCATATTCTAGTACTCATCATTGCTTGGTGGAATGTGACATTTGTTGACATAGATACAACTAAAAACAATTCATTACAAACATGCTAATTTGGGAATGCCTATTTGAGACCCAAGGTGAGTTATCAAGAAAGCAGGAAGGGGCTCGGTGCTCGTAGCATAGAGGTTATGGCGACAGCCACATACACCGAGGCTGGCGTGTTCCATCCCAGCCGGGGCCAGCTAAACAACAATGACAACTACAACTAAAAAAAAAAACAGCCAGACATTGTGGCGGGCACCTGTCGTCCCAGCTACTTGTGAGGCTGAGGCAAGAGAATCATTAAGCCCAAGAGTTTAAGGTTGCTGTGAGCTGTGACGCCACAGCACTTTACTGAGGGTGACATAACAAGACTCTGTCTCAAAAAAGAAAAAAATGAAAGAAAGCAGGAAGGATACACTTAATGTGGAGCTCAAAACAAACAAAAAAAAATTTAGCCTTTTTGCATAGAACACATAGACTTGAACGGGACTGGATGAGTTCACTCTGACAAAGTGTACAGAAGGAAGAGGGTGGGTGTGGCCTAGGACTAAGTTAATGAGAAGGAAAATCCAGGAAACGTCGCCCAGGTCTCTCCAACCTACCTAAATTAAAGATGCAATCAGGACACTTTGTGTTCTGACAAGAGCAATTGAGCCAATGAGAGGATTGTATTGGAAGCGTCATAATTTCCACCAAAAATAGGGGTGGGAAAAATGAAAGATCAGAGAATAAACCTCATAACTTTCTTGCTCTAGCATAATTATCTGCTTCTCTATATACCAACTTTATGCCAGAGGAGGAGACTCTGCTACAGCAGCAACGATCTCATCTCTTCCCGCGTCACCACCAAGAAGGACCGATCTTCTCTTCAATTCCAGTTAACAATATTCCAGGGAAAATTTGATATTACAGCTTAGGCCATGTGCTTACCCAAATGCTATGGTCTGAAAGTTTGTGTTTTCCCCAAATTCGTAAGTTGACATTGAAATTCTAACCACTAAGGTTGGGATGGTGTTTAGAGATGGAACCTTTGGGAGGTGATTTGGTCATGAGGGTAGAAGCCTCAGGAATGGGGTCACTGCCTTTATCAAAGAGGCCCCAGAAAGCAGTTAGCCCTTCGACCAGATGAGGACACATCGTGAGAAGGCACCATCTATGACCCCAGAAGCAGGCTCTCACCAGACACCAAATCTGCTGGTTGTCTCAGCCTCCAGAGCTGTAAGAAATGAATTTGTGATTTTCATAAGGCATTTTTGTAATTGCAGCCTGAATAGATGAAGAGAACTACCAAGAGACTGAGGCTAGGGAGCAGAGATAATTAGGTTGGAGTGGAGCCCATGCCTGGATCAGTCATCAAGCACAACCAGAGAGGAAGGGTCAGTAAGGATAGGAAAATTCCTTACCAGAATGTCAGCTTTAAGGCAGAAAAGCATTTTCTATGAAAAGTAAGAACAGGGCTGGACAGATGGAACCAAGAGCCCACTAGATGACATCCAGACTCTTGAAGGAAAAGCCTGTTTGTGAAGAAATGATAAATAAAAACAGTGTGGTGACACTAGCCACACATTCTTCCTCTCTACTGGCATTTGTTTCTAAAAAGAATCACATCACAATAGTCGTAGGTCTCCTTCTGGCCTGGGAAGCCTGTTGCTGAGGCCCCAATCACAGTTCATTCAGGGGAGGCCACAGCACATCCTTAGTTCTCAAAGCATCTTTCTACAACCAGGTGTGCCCTCCAGCAGCGCACCCTAGAGGACGGGGGTGGTAATTCCTCAGTATTTTCTCCCACTTTCTTTATAAGAGCTTAATCCTTCCAGACCCCATCTTCCCAAAGATTACTGAATCAGAAGTGAGGATTATTGACTATTGACACACACAATCTGTAAGTTGTCCCACCAGACACTGAGGATTCCATCCTGTTGCCAGTGGTTTTCTCTTATCAGCAAAACTCATCAGAACCAGGAATCAACACATTTTTCCAGGCAGTGGTCATCAGTCACGGCGAGTACAAGGTTGCTTGTGCATTCTTATCTACTTGCGGCAGAAAAACATTGCCAGCCTTTGCTCTCTTGGGCTCATCCCTGCGGATGAGATAATCACAAACAGAACCATAGTGTCCACTCTTGATTACCTGTGACCTAAACTGCTCCACAAAATAGGCCAAAGAAGGCTTATCACAATCAATTAGATCTCTCACTATTAAGTTTCAACAGAAGGAATTGAACAAGTTAAGACTCTGTAGGGCCACAACAATCGATGATAATATCACTGTTAGCCAAAACTTAAGTAGTAGCCCCTCACTAGCTACATCAACCCAGTAATTATAAACAATGCCGCATGATGTAAGCATCTGTGTTTTATTAACCTCTCTTTCAGAATCACCGAGTGCCAGGTCCTTCTTGCCGCTGCAACTTGTTTGCTGTAACCTTTGTTTCTCATAATCATGTTGCCGCTGTCTGGTCACTCCATGAGAGGGAGCCTTTCTCTTCACATTAGACTTGTCTCTATCACTGATAACCCAGACAATTCTGACAGAGCCGTTTCCCTAGTAGTCAGAGGTAGCAGGCCGTTCTTACCTTCTCTGCTCTACAACCCAGCACCTGCAACCTTTCACAATTCACAACCAGATTGAATGTGAATACAATCTTCACACTTAAGCTGGATGTTTATCATTTCATAGAATATTGCAGAGCCAAATGCTATTGGAAGCCATGTGGCTCCAGCAACAGAGCAGGAGCTTTTAAAATATATGAATTTATGCTGATGCTCTCATTTTATCCTTAGCTCCTTCACTGAGTATATACCCTGCCAAACTTTAAACCCAGACCTTCTAAATCAAGTTTTAAATTCTGCATGTCTGTTATATATTGCCCCACCAAACTGAGTTTAAAATATAATGCCCCAAACGTTAGAAGTGCGATCATTCACCTGCTAACCTTTGATTATTCACGCTCACTGTCTTATTTAATACTATATTCCTTACAGATCTACATGCTGTATTTTATTGAGTCTAAAATTCTACTGACTGTAAGACCCATAAAGTTTCATACCACTAGGAAATATATGTCTCTCAGTAATATTCTTCCTGACAGTGATGTATGTGGAAAAGGTTTAAAGAGAGTATGTGGTTTAAATTCATAGGATGTAAATAGCACAGACTCTAAGAAAACTTAAGTTGGGGTTTGTTTTTCATTTTTTTTTAATCAAGTAAGAAGTCTCAGCGCCCAGAACTCAGTGATTAGGGCGCCGGCCACATGTACCCGGCCAGGGCCTGCTAAAAGACAACAATAATTAAAAAACAAATCGCCAGGTGTTGTAGCGGGTGCCTGTAGTCCCAGCTACTTGGGAGGCTGAGGCAAGAGAATTGCTTAAGCCCAAGAGTTTGAAGTCCCTGTGAGCTGTGATACCATAGCACACTACCCAGGGCAACAGCTTGAGACTTTGTCTCAAAAAAAAAAAAAATCAAGAAACTGAAAATTGAATTATCTTCCAGAAGATAAGACATGCTTTTACAATTTATTTTGTTCACTTATATGCTTTGATTATACATCTGAGTATTCCTCACCAGAATTGTCAGCTTGAGTCAGAAAAGCTGAAGTCTCATTTGGCCTAAGAGAAGATTTATTTAGCAATTTCTTCTCAGTTATGGAATCCAGAGTTATTACGATGTTGGTGAGAATAAAGCTGCTGGTAAAACATTTTATTCATCATGAAGTAATTGTTACCACTATTCTGGATCAGACAACACATTACCTTCCTGGGTAGTCCCTAAAAACTGTACTTCTGTTAAACAAAAGAAACTTCGAACCCACCAGCCCCAGTACATGTGGCCGGTGACCTAATCACTGAGTTCTGGGCACTGAACCTTCTTACTTGATCAAAAAAAAAAAATGAAAAACAAACCCCAACTTAAGTTTTCTTGGAGTCTGTGCTATTTACAGTTAAACTTTTGAAGTTTACAGTTTAACGTTTTGTTAAACTTCAAAAGTTTGCTCCTAAAGTTTGATTTTCAGATGTCTGAATGTTTGGTTTATGTGTTTGAACTATAATAAATCCTTTCACATTAAAAAAATTAAAAATTGCCAATTAAATTATAATGATGCTTTAAAAAACCATTTATGATTTTTATTTAAGACTTTTTAAAGGTGTTTTTCTACACCCATGGGCCAAGTCCAACCTATTACCTGTTCTTGTAAATAAAGTTTCAGTGGAACAGAGCCAAGCTCACTGATATGTCCTTCGCCTCTGGCTGCTTTTGCACTGTGATGGAAGAACTGAGCAGCTGGGACCAGGACAGGTTGGCCTTCAAAGTCAAAAATATTTGTCTTGTTCTTTCTTCATTTAGACAAACGTAAAAAACTCATTTTCCTTTTTATTTACACAAGGATTAGTGTAAATGAAGTAAACCAGTTACTTACAACAAATACACAAGAAAATTTGGATTTGTGGTGATCTCCCTAACAACAAATATTTGCTCACTAAAGTCAACTTTTGGCCCTGTTGCCTTGTTTTCTATGTCCTTTTCATTTCACTGCCAAATCAAAATGTAATCTTTTCAAAGATATTTTAAATAGACTGGGCAATATAGGCTGGTCTTACCTGGAGTTGATCCTGGAATTAGGGAAGTTCTGTTGGGGAAGGTTTTTGGGTAGGCCTCCTCCATAATAAAAGATAGATTAAGAAGAGAAAAGTAGAAACACGTATGCCTCATGTACATACATAAGAAATACTCAGGAGAAAGGAGTAACTCTCCCAGAGGCAGCTTAGAACTCAGGTTTAAATACCATCTTCAGCTCAAAGGAAAGAGGGTAAAGGAAAGGCAAGTTATTATATGTGAAGGTGACTAGAAACAGGACATAACAAGGACAAGGTTCATTAGATGCCTTCTCTATTGACATGAGTCTATTGATTTAGTCCACTTCCCAAATGCAGAAGAGAAAGGAAACACATTTCCTTTATAAAAGTGTTAATTTCTAGCCAGGCGCGTTGGTTCACGCCTGTATCCTAGCACTCTGGGAGGCTCAGACAGGTGGTTCGTCTGAGCTCAGGAGTTCAAGACTGCCCTGAACAAGAGTGAGACCCCTGTCTCTACTAAAAACAGAAAAATTAGCTGGGATTGTGGTGGGCACCTGTAGTCCAGCTACTGGGCAGGCTGATGCAGAGGGATCTCTTGAGCCCATGAGTTTAAGGTTGCTGTGAGCTATGATGACACCATAGACACCATTTTTCTCTACCCAGGGTACAGAAAAAAAGAGTGTAATTTCTGACCCTGTAATACTAGCACTCTGGGAGGCAGAGGCAGGAGAATCGCTTAAGGTCAGGAGCCTGCACAAGAGAGAGATGTCACTACAAAAAATATTAGGATAGCCTCAGGCCAAGAGGAGTTTGAGGTTGTGGTCAGCTTTGACAAAGCCACTGCTCTCTAGCTGGGGTGGGGAAAAAAAAGGATAACTTCTATTCTTTTCAGACTTTCTCCTGTGTTTGTTATTTCTTGAAACAATCCTTCCAAAAAGGATTATGCAAAAGAAGTATATTTTGGGGTAGCATGTCCTGGTCTGCTACAGTTTCAAGATGGCCTAACATGCCTGTCAATTGGCACTGTCTACTGGGCCCCTCAATTCTTCAGATGGCCTCTTATCTATTAGCAGGAGTGGCTTCTTCATACAATGGTGGAAGTGTTACAAAAAAGCAAACCCCAGCGTGGAAGGGCTTCTTAGCCCTGCTTGCTGTCACATTTGCTGACAGCCTACTGGCTAAAGCAAGTTGCCTGGCCAAGGCCAGCAAGAGGGTAGAGTGGGTGCTGCCCAAAGGCACAGCTACCCAGAGGTGACTCACATAAGGCCACTAATGAAACTTATAAGAATGCTAGGGATAAAAAAATCCTCATCCCTTTCTTCTTCAGGTAGTGCAAATACTATAGTTAGAAAAGGAAATTCCAACAAGGGAGCTTACATCTCCCATTAGATATAAGAGCCTTTTTAAAAGAAAGCACAACTATGGACTAATTTTTGGCACATCCATTTAGTTTTAGGGCTTTTGTTGTTTAAAAGGCAAAATCTTGTCCCTAAGGCTGGAATGTAGTGGCATAATCATAGTTCATGATAACCTCGAATTCCTGGGCTCAAGGGGAGCCTTCTGCCTCGCAGCTCCCCACCACCAGCTGTAGTAGCTGGGACTACAGGTGCACACCACTATGCCCTGATAACTTATATTTTTATTTTTTGTATAAATGGGGGTCTCGCAAAGTTGCCCAGGCTGGTCTTGAACTCCTGGGCTCAAGTGATCTCTCACACCTCAGCCTCCCAAAGTGCTGGGATTACAGGTGTCAGCCACTGTGCCTGATCGGTTTTTCTTTTCCTTCAATATTAAAAAAAAATTCCCATTACTTTGGTGCTTTGAATTTCAAAAGTAAATATGCAAAGGCCACCCTGCCATTTTTTCAATCTCGTAGCCACTCTCCCTTTAGCCTATTTCCTGCTATTCAAAAGGACTCTGGTTAAACAGAGTATGCATATAGCCAGTTTTTTCCTTTAGTAGGTCTACAACGCAGGTACCTCAATGTACCTTTAG
The DNA here is from genome assembly GCA_963573935.1 of Arctocebus calabarensis. Classification (NCBI taxonomy): domain Eukaryota; kingdom Metazoa; phylum Chordata; class Mammalia; order Primates; family Lorisidae; genus Arctocebus; species Arctocebus calabarensis. The sequence continues at coordinate 26,333 of CAUYON010000624.1, forward strand.
TACACAATGCAGGTACCACTAAGAGGGTGGAAAGGGGTGGACCCTGACTGACACAAACTTCTGGCCACGGTAGGCTGAAGAACCCACTGTGGGAGTAGATGTGTCTCAGGAAGTTCAAGTAGTCCCTGCCTAGGGTCTGGCAGGCATCTCCATTCTAACACATCCAGAACCAAACTTGTGATAAACCATCAGCCTCCCCCCATCACACTCCTCTCCCAGTTTCTTCCTTTTGGTAAATGGAATCACTACCCATGTTGTTACTAAAGCCAAGAACCTAAGGGTAATGCCGAATTCTTCCTCTCTCCCTCTCTACCATTAACAAGAGCTGTCATTTTATCTCCAAAATGCACCTCAGAGTTCTTCTACCTCTCCCCATCCACGCTGTCCCCACCCTGGGAAGAACCTCCAGCCTGTTTTCCAGGACCATCACAGTAGTTTCCTAACAGCTCCTGCCTCCCTCCATGCTAGTCTCTTCCTCAAAATCCTTTTGGTGTTTCCCAACAATTTGAATTTTAATCTAGATTCTTTAGTGACCTAAAATCTCTGCCTGAATTTATTCAAGATTACCATGACAACCTGTGTATTCTCAATGGGACAGTATAGCCCCTAAGGAGGTGAAATTAGTTCTGGAGGGCAGGAAAGGGGGTGGAAAAAAATCTCTTTCCAATGTACAAAGAACAGATAGACTATATATGATATCTATGGAATTAAAAGTTCACGAGTGATTAGAATAGACTGTAAATGAAGTTTGGGAAACTAACCTGCCCCCAGCTCAGGCATCTCTTTTCCTTATCTACTAGACTGGCACCATACAATATGGTAGCTCCCAGTGACGTGCAGCTATTGAGAACTTGAAATGTACCTAGTGCAGAAGGGAAGAAACGTTTTAATTTTAATTAAGATTTTTATTTCAATAGCCACATATGGCTAGTGGCATATTACACAGCACAACTCCAGACACTGATGGGTCTCCTTTTGATTTTGCACATCCTAACTGTATCTGTCAGGATACTTTTGCTACAAATTACAAAAATTCAGAGTGGATTAAACATAAATCCAGATAAGAGAGAATCCAGGGTTGGCTAATTCAATAGCTCAATGCCCTTATCACAAATCCAGGTCCTTCCCATCTTCCTTTACTGCCATCCTTGGTGTTCCAGCACTGCCCTCAGGCTCTTCCTCTAATCACAATATGGCTGCCACAGCACCAGGCATCATATATAAACTAAGGTGTAGAATGAGGCTGCAACTGCTGCTGCTTTTTCTTTTATGAGAAAAACTTCTCACGTTAGAATCCAGAATTTTATATGTTTCAATCTAAATCAATCACTGCCACAAAGAATGGGACTACTATAGGTGGCTCACACCCTACAAGAGCCATTCCCTAAGCTTGATATAGTTAGTGCTGGTCCCAAAAAAAGATTGCTGGGAGAGCTGATATCTGAACAAGTTAGGGCTCTGCAGAAAAGAGACTTGCACATCTTATGCCGGGAGGGAGAAAAGAAAGGAGAATGTTACCTTCTTCTGTTCTAGGTAGAACTACACTGAAAAATTTGGGAATTTCCCTGTGCCAGTGGTTTTCAGAGTGTTATACCTGTACCAGCAGCATTAACATTGCACAGGAACATTTTTAGAGAATTGATAAATCTTTAGATTCCACCCTAAAACTATTGAACAAAGTTCTGGGGATGGTACTGATACATCCAAGAGATTCTGATACACCCAAGTTTCAAAAACATTGCCCCATTTCTGTCCTCATTGGAGGGAGCAATTTTACTTCCAAGAGATATTTGGCAATGTTTGGAGACTTTGTGGATGTCATAACTGGAGTGCGGGGTGCTACTGACATCTAGTGGTAGAGGTCAGGACACTGTGCAAGATGGTGGCCTAAAAAAGGAAATGTCCAGCCCCAAACGGCAAGAGGGCTGACTCTTTCACGGTGGCTGCAGCCCATCTGCTTTCCACGGGGGAGTCAGCTCTTCAAGCCTGGTCAGTGCAAGGATTACCATGTGTCAAGTACCTTCAGGAGTGGAAGAGACAGATGTCAAATTCCTGTGCCCACAGTCTGATCAACTCTTTCTAAACAATAAATCTTCTGGCCTTTTATCAGTCCTAGAAGTCTCACTTAAGTATCCACTTGTAGCAATGCAATAAAACAGAACATAATACTCAACTTCAGGACAGAAGACATTTTATAAATGAGCACAGTAGTTTCAGAACTGGCTTTTATGTTACTTAATATAACACACTTTCAGGGACACGTGTGCTGATAAAGTTTATTTACATTATGTTCTCATGTTAATCACATTTAAGTTTTGAAAGTTGATATTTGCAGATAGAAGTTAGCATATTCCTGAAAGAATTTTTTTTTTATCCCAAACAAAGGAGGATACAAATGATATGAAATTTGGGGAGCTTAAGGAACATCTTGCCTCACTTTGGGGTCTCATCTGGGATGTTAGAGTAAACCGTATCCAGAGGCTGCCAGTGGCAATTCATGAGGGAGTCGTAGAGTTCTTCACTTTTTGCCATAAACTCTTGGTTTAATTCCTCAATGTTCAAATGAAGATTTGGATCTGCAGAAGCCAATAAAGGATATGAAAAATGAATTTTATAGAACACACAGTGGAAATGGCTTAATTATTAGAACATGTTATAAAAGCATTAGCAGGAAGTACTGCAGATATCAAAGGTGAAAATGCTTAAATTGTACGCTTCCTTTTAAATGGACTTGAAAATAGAAATCTAAGCTATAAAGGAAATATTTCCAGATGCAGTGAGCATCCTTCTGACAGAGGAGATAGATTTGAGAGATGACATCAATCTAGTATTGATCACCCACATAAAGACACACCTCCTAAAACTATTGCATTGGGTGTTAGAGTTTCAACACGTGAACTTGGGTGGGAGAACAAACATTTAGTCAATAAGAAATTAGGTTATGTGAGAATTATTAAAATTGCACCTGTCTCTTTAGCTTGCATCTTTAATTAGGCTAGTAAAAATGTTTAAATTGGGCTCGGCGCCTGTGGCTCAACGGGCTAAGGCACCAGCCATGTACACCTGAGCTGGCGGGTTCGAATCCAGCCCGGGCCCGCCAAACAACAATGATGGCTGCAACCACAAAAAAAAAAAAAAAAATGGCTGGGCATTGTGGTGGGGCCTGTAGTCCCAGCTACTTGGGAGGCAGAGGCAGGAGACTTGCTTGAGCCCAGGAATTGGAGGTTGCTGTGAGCTGCGATGCCACGGC
>CAUYON010000630.1:0-13588 GCA_963573935.1 Arctocebus calabarensis
ATTTCCTTGACTTCTACAATATCACCTTTCTTGTACATTCACATGTGACCAAAGGAAAAATTCCATGTTTTCTAAAATGCCTAGAGAATATGTATCTGTGTCTGTCCTCTTTCCCTTTGTGTTTGTCATTTTGGTGAATTATTGGAAGATGGTGTCTCCAGCCAAAAGGATGTTCCCCATTAATTTTTCAAGAATGAATTGATCCCTAGCATCCTACAAAGCTGATCACTGAGTTTTGTTTCTGAGTACCATTGTGAATTTGGAGCAGCTCTGGAGTAACAATACTCAGGCTTCTATTTCCAGTCTTGTCTCCTGACCTCAGGACAGTGGAATGGGGCGTGGTAGGGGTGGGGATTGGGGCAAAGGTAGAGGCAGAGAACAATATGCAAGGGATAGCAAAGTTTGGGGGGGTAGTCTTGAGGGCTTCCATATTTAATCATCCAGAAAAAGCACTGACATCAAAAGTAATTAATTCCTACATAATGGCTGCATTAGTTTTTATAGTTTTTCACATTTCCCTGGAAAGCTGAGTCCATCTTTATAAGCTTCCTCAAACTTTCAGGAAAGAAAGAACAGCCTGGGCAGTGCTTGTGACTTAAATGAGTAGGGCGCCGGCCCCATATGCCAAAGGTGTTGGGTTCAAACCCAGCCCCAGCCAAAAACCGCAAAACAAACAAACAAACAAACAAACAAACAAACAAAAGAACAGCCTGAAGCTATGAAAAAGGTTTATTTGACTCTAAATCCTTAAAAAGCAGCCTATCTAGGAGAGAAACCAAGTCACCTTTGGAATGCCAGGGGAGGGAAAAGGCACTGATTGTCCACTCTGGTTGTTTAATAGTCACCTGATAACACATTTTAAAAACTACATATGTCCAGGCACCAACTCCAAACATTGATTCAATTGGTCTGGGCTGGGACCATGGAATAGGCAGGGTTATAAGTTTTTTCCAAGGCGACTCTAATGTTAAGTCAGAGCCATTTCTAAGGCCTCTAGAACTCTAGTAGGCTAATGGCAACTAAGTCACACTTACAGGTTCATCACCTTGATCCAGGTGCCTGATGTTTGTAGAAGGCCTCTCTGCCAGCAACTCAGAAGACTAAGCTAGGAAAGATGACCCCATACAGTCTAATCTGCCCTTCAGGTATGGAACCTGATGAGTATGGCCAGGACTCCAACCTTTGAGTCCTTAACATAAGATACAGAACTATGACCCCCACCTTTAACTGCAAGACTGGCTATGAGTACTTCATGCCTGCCACTGTGCTAAGTGCTTCACATCTCCCCACATCCCTAACAGGTTGTATATCTCAGTCAACAGAAGAGCAACCAGGATCTGAGAGAGTCAAGTGTCTTGTTAAGGTCACGGGCCTGTGTCTGAGTGGGATCTGGGCTCTTTCCTATCACATGGTGTCGCTTACAGGCTGTGTCTTTCTCCCCAGGCCCTCAAGAAGCTGTTTCCTGTTTTCCAGGGCATAATACTTATTTGTGGTGTCAGAACACTTGGCAGGGTGGAGAACACCTGACATGGAGTGAGGGATCCTCAGTCTCTCTTCCTCAGCGTCAGACCCTGAATAGCCCCTTGTCATACCCTGTGGTAAGCACCTGTCCCCCATCCCTTTCACAACTCAAAGGTAAATTCTAGAAAGTTAGGGGGGTTTCCTCTACATCTGATCCTCTCACTTCCCTTCCTCTACCACAGGGTCCCACCCAAAGTACCGCCACCCGACTCTTCATTCCAAAATCTCACTGCCCCTTAACTTTCTGTGTGTCAGATCCCCACAACCAGCCCCGCCCAGTGCCTATGGCCACCTCACCTGCTGACTAGAATTACACTTGTCATTGCCCAGGCCCCTCCTTCCATCCCCATCTCATAAGCGACACCACATCCATCAGGTCCTGAATATCTGAACTAAAGCTGGCCCAATGCACCCTGACACCTACTCAGTCCCTGAGTCTTCTCAAATCCATCATTCGAGAACCTCTTTACACCATCGCGCCTTGCCATGTTCATGTTCCTAGGGAGGCCATGGTCTCTGAAGACACCCCAGCCTCTTCCTTTCTAGCCCCGAACCTAGGCTTCCTGTATCATCCAGTTCACACCAAAGGTACTTTGCTGTACACTCCGTTTTGCCCCTGAAGCTCCCGGGACTCTTCTGTAATTGAATCTTGGTCAGACTACAAAAACTTAGGAGCTTCTCAGCTCTCTGGACCCTAGGGACACTTCAGCTGCCTCCAGACTGTGACGCAGGCACTATTTACCCGCGAATCTAACCGCCTGGGGGCTGGTTCCAGGCACAGACCACACCTGTAGCTCCGCCCTGCCTGGAGACCCAACCCAGAGGCTGCTTTCGGTTTCCGGAGGGTCCCAAGGCCTTGGAGATGACCGGGTCTGCAAGCCGCGCCCTGATTGGCCGCCGCCTTGGGCCAGGCGCGTCGCCCCGCCCAAACGCGCGTCGGTTCCGCCCCTGAGCTTTGCACTAATTGGGCCTTTCGGCCCCTCCCAAGGTCGGATTGGTCCACGGTGAAACCCACCCCGCTTACCCGCGTGGTTCTCTGGACAGTGGCTAGTCCCTGTCCGGCCATGGCTGGGCCCCGCAAGCTGGAGTTGGCAGAGGCCCTAGAGCTGGGGCCTAGCTGGCGGCATGCATGTCACGCTCTTCTCTACGCTCCAGACCCCGGGATGCTCTTTGGACGCATTCCGCTGCGCTACGCCGTACTGGTGAGGAGAGGGCGCGCCCGACCACTCCCTTGTCTGCCCTGCACTCCCTGGGGCGCTCCTCACTGGGGCGCTCCCTGCCAATACCCGCTTCCTGTTCCCGCAGATGCAGATGCGCTTCGATGGGCGTCTGGGCTTCCCCGGCGGCTTCGTGGACAAGCAGGACAGCAGCCTGGAGGACGCGCTGAACCGCGAGTTGCGGGAGGAGCTAGGTGAGGCGGTGGCCGCCTTCCGCGTGGAACGCGCTGACTACCGCAGCTCCCACGCCGGGTCAGGACAGCGCATCGTGGCCCACTTCTATGCTAAGTGTCTGACGCTCGAGCAGCTGTTGGCAGTGGAGCAAGGTGCAACACGAGCCAAGGACCACGGGCTGGAGGTGGGGCCAGCCTGGGACTCTGTCCTAAGCTTGATTTATCCTCCACCCAACGTTTTCCCTCCCACTGGAAACCATTCCTGGAGGGAGGTCTTTGCCACCTCGCCCTGGCCCTCCTCCTCATTTTCTTGATTTAATTGAGGTCTTCGTTATGTCTAATCTGGGTAGTACTACCATCTTGGGCTCCAGAAGATTTCTCTCTACCCACCCTTTTCTGGTCTCTGGAGAGAGCTTTCTAGAACACACCCATCCAAATCTCTGCTCTCCTTCCTGTTGACAAGGCACTATTGGCCAAGCATCCACCCTAGTCTCTTATTGTTGGGCTTGTGTTTCCTTAGGAAGAAGATATAACCCGAACACTGAAGCCTGGGGGCAAGGGGAAACTGATTGTATGTGAAGGTGGTTCTCAAATGTTGACAGATACCAGAATCTTGGGGGGGGGAGGGTTTAAGGGGAGACGCTTTTAAAAACAGCAGTCTTTCCAAAACTGCTTGGGAAAGGGGGCAAAAACCTGTGTTTTTTAACCTTTCAAAAATAATGCTGATACAGGTAATTTGATTATCACATTTTGACAAGCAGTCCTTTAGAGCTAGGTATGCATCCTTGAAGAAGGAGCCACTAAAGTTGTAGGGTCAGATATGGGAAGGATTAGTATTGATGGAGCTGAAAAGCATGCCTGGGGTCCTTTGCCTGCACTGGGTCACACCCGCTAGGGCTTAGTGAGGTATGACCCTGAGGCCTGGCTCTGCTAGATGTTGAAGGATGAGGCCTCTGCTCAAAAGAAAGGATGGAGTTAATGGGATGAGCTACATATGGTCCCAGTGTGTCCTGTCTCCTTCCTTTCACAGGTGATGGGCCTGGTTCGGGTACCACTATATACGCTGCGGGATGGTGTGGGAGGCCTGCCCACCTTCCTGGAGAATTCCTTTATCGGTGCTGCCCGGGAGCAGCTACTGGAAACCCTCCAGGATTTGGGACTATTGGAATCTGGCTCAGTCTCAGGCCTTAAGATCCCAGCTCGTCATTAGAGACAACCCCTCCGTGGACCTGTGGAACCTGAGATGAGGACCCTGGTACCAAGGAAGGAGGGAGGGAAAGGGTAATGTTTTTTCCTCTGAGAGATGATAGCTGATACCATATTAAAAGAAGAATCAGTGTATATGATATGTTTTGAGCAGAGGATCCCTCCCCCAATTCAAGTTATCAGGGACAAAAATCCACACCTCATCCTAAGGGCTGTGGCAGATTTTTGCAGGCTCCTTTACCTGTACCTTTGCACATACAGTCTGACCCCTTACCATCATCATGTTCATCTGAAAGTGGCATTTGTCCCCATACCCTTACTCCTTGGTGACAAGGATTTTCTGAAGCAAGGGTGGGTCTTTCCCCACATTTCTCTACGACTCCTCTCCAGGGTCTAGCCTAGCCCATGTTTGGTGGGGAGGATATAGAATCAGAGGACTCTTTGCTTTCTGAAAGTAGTTATGCCTTCACCTGAGGGTTCACCCAGCAATTGGCTTCTATAAGGTGGAAGAAGGTCTTAGTCAATCCCAATCCTTTTCTTCCCCTGAATCTGAGGAGATGGAGTGATGAAGTAGCTAAGTCTCCTTGGACTTAGCATGGACTCGAGACTTATGAGTCCTGTGCCTCTCTTCCAGAGCTTTTAACCTGTGACTCTTTAGACTCTGGGGACTTTAGAGGGTAACTGACCTAGCCTCTGTCTAGCCCTATTGTGCCAGAAAGAACCTTCCAGCACAGAAAGAGGCTTTTAGCAGAGACTCAGGCCTTGCACCTTTTTCAGCAGATATTTACTGTGTTCATACTAAATGCTAGGTGGTATGAAAAATACAAAAAGCCATAGGCCTTTCTTTCCAAGACTCCAGAACAGGGATGAGCAAACTTTTTTTCTTTTTTGGAGAGACAGAGTTTCACTTTATCACCCTCGGTAGAGTTCTGTGGCATCATACAGCTCATAGCAACCTCCAACTCCTGGGCCTAGGCAATTCTTTTGCCTCAGCCTCCTGAGTAGCTGGGACTACAGGCACCCGCCACAATGTCCAGCTATTTTATTGTTGTTGTTGCAGTTTGTCCAGGGCCAGGCCTGAACCCACCACCCTCATCATATAGGGCTGGTGCCCTACCCACCGAGCCACAGGTGACATCTGAGCAAACATTTTTTAAAGGGGCCAGAGTATATACAATATTCTCTTTTGGCAACCATTAAACGCAGGTCAGGAGTTAGGGACAATTCACAAATGGGTGTGGCTGTGTTCCAATTAAATCTTTACTAAACAGTTGGACAGGCTCTGGGCCATAATTTGCCAACTCCCCCTCTAGAGGGGATAGTGAGATCAGTTATTGTAATTGTGATTCCTACTTAATTGTCATTTAAGCATTAAGAAGGAAATAAACAAGGGACTGATAAAATTCTACCTTGGTACTTTTCACTTTTAGGTGGGGTGGTCTACAAAGCCCTCCTTGAGGAATATTTAAGCTAAAAGATGAGTAGGAACTAGCTAGGTTGCAGTATGGGAAGAAAATTCCAGAGACAAGCATGTGTTGAGACCCTGAGGTGGGCAAAATCTTGGCAAAACACGCCAAATCTTAGTGCTTCCAACAACCACCATTTTATTATATTTCAAGATTTTATAGACCAGAAATTTAGATAGGGCCTACCTGGACAATTCTGTTCTATACAGCAGTACTACAGATTGCTTGAAGAGGCCAGATGGTATTAAGCTGTTCGGTAGTGCAGCTACCTGGAGCATACAAAGAACTCGTCAGGGGACGGGGCCCTGGGCAGGAATAGCTGGAAGGCTGGGCTCAGCTGGGACCAGAGCACCCATATTTGGCCTCACCAACATCATGGCCTTGATAGATGAGTTTTCTACATGGTGACTCAGGGATCCCAGAGAACTACTCCAGGAGACCAAGGTGAAAGTCCAAAGCTTCTGATCTGGCCTCAGGTATTGTACTTTTGCCACACTCTGTTGGTCAAGGAAGTTATTTAAGGACAAACAAGATTCAACGGTAAGGGACTTAGATTCCATTTCTTCATGGACAAGGAGGAGTGGTACAGATTAGTAAAGAATTGGTAGCCAGCTTCAACCAACTGTAACATTTTTGAGAAATGGGAAAAGGCCAGTGATTAAACTACAGCAGGCAGGGGGAGATAAAGTTGGAGGGGTAGGTAGGAGCCCATGTGACAAGGCCTTCTGGGACACATGATCAGCCTTGGTGTATGTTTCAAGGAAGTCAAACCTGGTACATGGACTGGAAGGGACTAGGAGGGTAAGGAGGAGACAGAGCTGCCACAGTGGCTCACTTGGGAGATGGTGGTGATCTGGACTGGGGAGCATGGGCAGTGGAGATGGACAGAGAGGATTGTTTGAGAGAGTCTGGTGGTGAGAAGGACAGGAGCTGCTGATGGACTAGTTATGGGAGGAGGGAGGTGAGGAAGAAAGAAGAATCAAGGATGACTTTGGGGCTTGAGGGTTAAGGCACAAATGTAGATGGAGAGATAGCATGAGGGGTGGGTGAAAAAGCTTAGACGAAAACAGGATCGAAGTAGCCCTTTGTGAGTCATGGCATAAAGACAGTGAAAACTTTAATGGACATGGTGAGGTTGTCTGTGGAAAGGGAAAAGGAAGAAACCTCAGAACAAGCCCAGGGAAGTTCTCCTTAAGCTTCGGATAGAGAAGCAGTTCTCACAGGAGACGAGGAGGAGAGAGGATGCTGTCCAAGAAAGCAGAATATGCAGAGTTCTGCTGAAGGTTTTAGTAAAATAAGGATATAGCTATCCACTGGATTTAGCAGTATGAGATGTTTGATGACTTTGATGGGAGCAATTTGAGGAAGGGTGGGTGCAAAGACAGATCGGAATTGGTTGAACACTCTGGAATTAGGGGAGTGAGCAGTGTGAGAAGTGGCCCGAGGCTCGGTGCCTGTGGCTCAACGGGCTAAGGCACCAGCCACGTACACCTCAGCTGGCAGGTTCGAATCCAGCCCGGGCCCGCCAAACAATGACGGCTGCAACCAAAAAATGGCGGGGCGTTGTGGCGGGCGCCTGTAGTCTCAGCTACTTGGGAGGTGGAGGCGGGAGACTCACTTGAGCCCAGGAATTGGAGGTTTCTGTGAGCTGTGATGCCACAGCACTCTATCCGGGGTAACAGCTTGAGGCTCTGTCTCAAAAAAAAGAAAAGAGAAGTGGCCCGAAAAGTTTGTAGAGTGATAACTAGAGAGGACAGCGGGGTTGAAGCTGTGTCTGAGAGGGGAGGCAGAGCACATGGATGTTGATGATAATAGTCCAGATGGTGAGCAGACAGAGCTGAGAGGTGATGAGGAGAGGGATTCTTGAGGGGCACGGGCCATGAGAAAGGAAGAGTGATGGGACCTCTGTGAGGAGGAGAAACAATCTTGTGTCATTATGGGCCCCAGAAAGAAAGAGTGAGGCAAATATAGTGCATTAGGATGGCTAAATGAATGTTGGGTGGTGAAGGAGTTTGAATGTCTTCTTGGTGAAATGCAGTGAGAACATCAGCTGTATGTGAGTGGATGTTCCCAGAAGGTATGATGTAGCCATTCACCTTGGGATGGGAAAGCAAGCTGATTAAGGTAACATAGCAAAATGGCGGGGCAAGGCTGAACTAAGTTGTGGTCAGTTTAGGTCAGTTTAGGGTACTGGATACTCAGGTCTGTGTGTGTGTGTTTGCAGGGGTTGTGTACACACCTGTCTTCTCATTGGCAGTTACCAGTTGGGGTAGAGGAAAGGGAGACAGAGGCCAGGCAGTTAAGATGACAGACACAGGAGAAATTATAGTGATGGAGTGAATATAGGGTCTAAGCTGTAATGGTATAGCTAGGAAAAGAAGTGAGGAGGTTATGTTGAAAAGATCTTGGTAGGGTAGAACCTCCATCATGGTGAGGCATTGTTTGGGGAGGAGCATTTGAACCAGAGAGGAGTGGTTTGGAAATTGAGAGGTGGAACAACATCAGGCAGACACAGAGCCTGGGATCTGACCCAGGGTGGCTGGGCAGAGCTAGGAGATATAAAATGATGGAGTCTAGAGATAGTGAGGTCAGAGGTGAGGAAGACCATGCAAGAGGGTGATAAAGGAAGAAACCCACAGATGTTGGGAGGATGGTGTGGCTAAGGTGCTGGCCTTGTTGGTGAGCAAGAGGGGTGACTGCAAACCCAGTGGCAGCTATCAGGAGGGGAAAAGTGCCCATGACAGGACGGACCTCCAAGGAGAAAGACTTTTGAGGAAGACAGGGTCAGGAGTGGTCTGAAAGCTCCATGCAGAGCCATGTGGGCTCCACTGGCAATTCCTGGCCTTTAAAGAATAAGGGTAGATGGTGGGGGAGCAGCTGACAATATCATATAGATCCTGGAGCAGTTGTGGAGAGCACATAGATCACATTGATTACTCTGCGTTTTTCAGCTCACTTGACCTTGACTCCTTTGTTAAACATTATCTAGAATTAACTCAGGATAGGCAGGCTGGAGGGAATGGGCACTGGACATTCTAGTGGCTCCCAGGAGCCCAGCCTGTACCAGCTCCATCTGGCCCCTCTGCTATCTCTGAAAGGAGGTAGGACCATGATGCCCACAGATCTGAGCAGCTGACCCCTGACTCCACCACTCACATTCGCCTTACCTCAGGATCTGGTCCTAGGCAAGTCAGCACCCAGAAGCCATCCTGGGAGATAATCTGGGCAGACCATGCATACCATCTGGAATGATGCCCCATCTTTCTCTGGGTATCCCCATGATCAGTCTCACTGTCTCCTGCACAGTGCATCTGGCCACTTCTTTTCTTTTCTTAGTTTTGTGTGTGTGGTTTTTTTTCTTTTTTTTGGCCAGGGCTGGGTTTGAACCCGCCACCTCCAGCATATGGGGCCAGCGCCCCACTCCTTTGAGCCACAGGCACCACCCACCACTTCTTTATTTATGTTAAACTCCTTTTCTTTGTTTTTTGCTTTGTTAGTTCTATGGAGATAGTTTGTAGGTGGGGAAAACCCATGACTTTGCTGTATCCTCCCACACACATACCCTCCAGGTCTACAGATGAATTCCCAGGGAGCCAGACTCAAAGTGTTTTATTGTGGGGTTTGGGGTTCGAGTTCACTTCTCCCACCCAGTCCCAGCAGTGCACAGGCAGTGGGAGGTGATACAGGCTCAGGCCTTTCTCTTCCTCTTGTTCATTCTGACACCCCTGGGGTTTGAGTAGAACCAGAACGATGGCCACTGACCATTCCTTGGCCTTGTTAAGTCCAATCGTCTGGGGTGAAAAGAAGATGGAGGCTCTTTTCCACCCTTGACATCCTCCCTAGGAAGTGCTGTGATGAGACTTGGCCAAGCCCCTGACCTCCTTTTCCTCGACTGGTGTTGGGCTGTGATTCCTGTGCTGGGGGTTAAACGAGGTAGCACTTGGATAAGCTTGGAGTGATGCTCCCAGCATAGGTAAAGTACAGGAGGGCGTGTTCGCTTCCTGCTCCTCAGCAGATTTTGTTTCTTGGAAGGTGAGTGGCCCTGGCAGCCTCCTCCCGAACATGTTTCTGCTTTCACTGTAATCGGGAAGCTCACTCAGCACTGCCCATTTCCCTGGAGTATGTCTGCTGCTGGTGCAGATGAGACACTTTGGGCCTCACGCTGTCCTGAGCCTCAGTCCTCCTCCGTCACCCAGGGTCTGGCAAAGCTGCAGCTTCTCTGCTGGAACATTTGAGGACATGGTGGCTGTTTCTTCCCCACTAACCTGGGCTGAGTGAAGGGGACAGGAAGGTGTAAGAGAGCAGGGAAGCCAGGTTTTCTATTCATTCTGTTTATTTATACAGAGACATTTAAAAAAATACTGTCTCTAACAGAAAAGGGCAAAAATATAGGACATTTAGTCTGTAAGGAAGTGTTGGATAGCATCAGAAATTGAGCCAGTGTAAGAAATGTCAGACCTCGTTCACCTCTGCAGAAGAACTAGATTCTGTGGTGATATGGGTAGGACAGAGGAAAATGCAAACTCCCTGATGGACTTAGGCCCCAGGCTGTACAAAGAGACCACCTGGCCTCTCACTGTCCCCCACACTTCCCTTCTCTTGGCCAAATGTGGCACCTCAGACTCCCTCCAGTGGTGTTGGCCATGGTAGAGGACTCTTCACACCTCTCACACTCAGAAAGCAACAATAGCAAGGGACTGAATGAAGGGCTTGCCAAACGCCAAGGAGGCTCCGCAGCAAACAGCTCCCAGGTGGATGGAGCATCACTCAGCCATTGCTTTTGTTTGCCTGTGTCCAATGGAACAGTGGAGGCAGTGTCATCGGGGAGAAAGGTTGATTGTCAGGGGGCCTCAAGAAAGAGATAAAAGTAAGACTCAAGTCTGTTCTCCCCAGAGCCTGGGTTTGGGTAACTTATAGTCTGAGAATAATGGTGGGTGACCTGACAGGACCCTGCCATGAGGTGATGCCAGATTTCATCTGCTTACTCAGAATCATGCTATACAATGTCCAATTCTTACTTCAGTCCAAGCACTTTGGTTCCTCCTGCAGTTGTACCCTTGGCTCCTCTGGGCATGCTCAGGGTATATGACCTTCACCCTGGGGTTCGTGGCAAGTGAAAAACAATTCACAATGTTCTTCCATAAAAGTTGAACCAGGGAGTGGGGTAGAGTCTCGGTGGGTGACACACCTTTGGGGGCAAGACACAATTATAGGAGGGAATTTACCTAACAAATGCAATCACTGTAACCTGGTATCGTGTACCCGCAATGAATCCCCAACAACAAAAAATAAAAAGTTGAACCAGGATGATCTGATGTTGTACATGAGTCTGTGTGCTTTTCCTCACTGCGCCGCTCACCCTGATGCACAGATGCAAACCCAAGCTGCCCCCCATCCCTTCACTATGGGCATCTTACCCAGCACAAGCATTCTCAGCTGATGGGGTGGAAAGGATACCTTCCTTCCTCCCAGGATGACAACCCCTGGGAAGAGTTCTCAGCAATTATGAAAGCCCCTGGGAAAAGAAATCCCTGGGAAGACTGTTCTCACCCACACCCCCAGACCTCCCCTGTCCTCAGGTCTCTGAAACACAGAACTATTAATAATACATTCACAACATCCTGTTATCCAACACTACTCTAGTGTGTGGATGTAGGCAGAGGCCAGGCAAATGGGAGGGGATGATAGATGGATGATTCCCCACTTGTTTGTGAGCAAAACAGCAGAAGAATCGCCTCCCATTAGCTTAAGTGGACAGGAGATACCCACATCTGCTCTGCTCCAAAAAATTGCAAAATAGAAAAGGAAGTGAACACCAGATGTAAATGGCAAAGAGCATTCTCAGGAAGGCATATTCCAAGGCGCGGAAGCAACATTGTCTCAGGGAATTTAAGGAGAGCGTGGACTCTGGACGGAGATGAAAGGCAGAGATGCAGAAACAGCTGGCAGCACCAAGGAGGGGACTTACGGAGATGGATCTATCAGAGGAGTTAACTCTGCACTAGGCACAGCCAAGGGCATCGTCAGTCCTGAGAAAAAGTACCTCTGATGTGGAGAACAGGCTTCAGAAAATCCTGAGAACCCTAAGGAAAAGCACAAGACAAAGTGAGCAGAGGGAATATGGTAGATACAGAGATCAGACAATGGAGATCCAGAGTGTTGTCGATTGATGGAAAGAAGATATTAGCAGACTGAACGCACGATTTAGGAATGTTTTAGAGGGAACAACAACAACCAAAAAACCCCACTAAGCTGAAAGTTACCATACCTCCAGGCTGGCAATACTCCTTGTTTTGGTGGTGGGGAGAGTTAAAACCAAAAAATTCAAATTTTTTTATGTCAAGGCCATTTGTAAGGTACCATGATTAGGTCTCTTATAATAGTCATTCAAACTGAAATTCAAAGAGCATGTATATTACCCATGTACTGTGCCTGGAAAAATCATTCAGGTTTTTTTCTTTTTAAGCAATGTGCAACTTGAATGAGAAGTAAAGAACTGATCAACAGCAAAATTATAAGAAATTTGTGAGCTGGTTGCGAGCAGTCACTCCTATCATACACACATTCAGTGCTATGTAATTGCATTAATGACTGCTATCTAAGAATGTGAATGTTACCAATTGAGAGTAAATACATAAAATGTAAAAATAAAATAAATATAATTTGATTAGTGTGCTAGTCCTAAATTCTATATCGTAGGAAAATTATGGAAGAGGGAGAAAGAAAAAACATGTGCTAATTGTGCTGGTGAAATGAATTGGTACTGATTTATTTCTGAAAAGGATTAGACTCTGAAATTTTTTTTCATGGGATATATCAAAGCTAATATTTTTCTGGCTGGATATGAAAGGGTGGGAAAGAATGCCAGGAATTACAGGCAAGAAATAAGGAATCATCATATTAATATCAAAATTCTTTGTCAAAAGCACTAGAATTCTTCCACTGATAAAGCGATTATCCACAATGGTCACATTATGACCAATTTCAGATTATATACAAAATGATCTATTGGAAATGTTGGAGCAAATTAACAGAATAGCTTTAGGAGAGGACAAGCACATGTTCTTCAGTCTTTCAACAGATAAAATGCCAAACTATAAATATGGATATCTAGGATCTAAATATAATTGAAATGTCAGTGGTGACGACAATGAACATTTTGGGGTGCATAGTGTAGAAGACACTATTCTAAGTTCTTCCTGTATTAACATATTTAATCCCTTAAAACAATCTTGTCAGGTACAGATACTATTATCTCCATACTCCAACTTAAGGAAAAAACACAAGCACAAAAATTGACTGTGTAATTTATATACTTTACCTAAAACATAAACATTAAATCTCTCTTCAAGCGGAAGGGTCAGGGAAATATTGACCAAATTTGTCACATACTAGGCCATATCTATCTTCTATAAAATCTTCTCCAGTATTCCATAGCCCTAGGATATAATAAAGCACGTACTATCGATATGTTTTGCGACAATTGTGTAAGCAAACTAGAAATAAATTACAGAGATAGACACTCTGAAATGTTCATTATGCCTTTTCATAGTGTCTGGATCTTTTACAAAATGTATGAATTCTATGGTTATAAAATCACTTGTTAACAAACAAAAAGGGAATTTGCTCTGTGTGTTTGAATTTATAGAAACCTGCCCAAACAAATCTAAAGAAATAAGAAAAGGATTGAGGCGCGGGCATGGACCCATCCCAGGAAGAAACAGGGGTGCTTGGCAGAGTTGAGGGAAGATGTGTTCTCCAGCCCCAAATGAACAAAGTCAGAGTACCACCAGATCAAGATCTGGGGAAGATACAGAATTCCAGGGGAAAAGGCAGTGTGTAGCACACAGACCTGATGTCCACCACAGGTAGAAAAACAAGGCACCAGGTGTCCCACCTTCCCCTTTGTTCCAATAGAGGCCCTGCTCATGCAGTTCCTTAATGCTGCCAGCGGAAACTGTAGGCTACTATCTTCAACCTAAGCTTTGCTCCATGTTGCTAGGTT
>CAUYON010000632.1:0-32301 GCA_963573935.1 Arctocebus calabarensis
CAAGTAGAGATGGAAGACAAAAATGCAATAAATCAAATCAAAACAAGCAAACCAAAAACTTTACAGGATAAGATTGGGGAAAAAAACAATCACTATGGGTAGAAACACTAGCAAAATTGAAGTCTTATTGTTGAAAAAGGAAATAACGAAAAATTATATTTAAACTAGAAAAATGAAGCAATAAAAAATAGAAAAGTAAAATCTTTAATTAATATGTTGAAATTATAAATAAAACCAACAATAATGAAAAGAAACAAACAAACAACAACAACAAAAAACCCACAAAACAAAACAACACCAAGAAACAAAGCAGTATATATATCTTGCTGATATTGTCTGGGCAAGAGGTGATCTTCTGAGGTATGATATGTTAATCGCAATGTTGATACAGCTGAACCAAATGGAGACTGGAGGCTTGTAATAATTTCTCAAACCCTGCAGGGTGGAGAGCTTAAATCCTCCTCAGCCTGTTTAGAAGGCACTTTAAATGCAAACTTGGGCTAAGCAGAAGCTTTCCCAGGAAAGTGCTGTGGCTGGGATCACTCCTTAAGTGGCTATTCACTTACCCAGTGTGCCAAAACTGGTCTCACCCAATGCCCCGAGGGCTAAGGCTGCAAAGCATCTCAGTCCCCGTCTTTAGGCTGCTCAGTCACTAGATTACTCGCTCCCGCCCGATGGTTGTTCTGCGACCCTGAGGGTGGAGCTTGCCAGGGCAGTTCTCCTATGATGGCTCCACACAGCCCACAACCAAACACTGGTAGCTCTTTCTGGCTCAGTGGCTCAGTCTGGAGCCCCAGACAACACTCAAATACCTCCGCACTCTTGCCCCAGTTCTCTCAAGGCAATTCAACCGAGTGCCAAGTCCAAAAGAAACCCAAACACCTCACAGGTAAGGCCTTTCCAGTTTGCAATCTCACTGGTGCTGTAGTCACAGCTGCCGCCAGGATTAGACTGAACGAACACACGCAACCACTTGCCAGATCTCCACTGCTTTTGCCTTCCTCAGGGGGTCCAGAAGTCTCACGCTGTCTCCCTGTGGCCCCAAAGGGATGTTTCTGGGCAGATCTCACTAGCCAGAGATGCCTGAAGTCTTCTCTCCCCAGTCTCACCAAGCCCAGTTGCAAGGAAGCTGTTACTCGGCCACCATCTTGGCTCTCCTCCCATAATATTATTTTAATAGTTCAAAAATTATAGCATATGGCAACACAAGTTTACTATTTTTTTTTTTTAGTCAGAGTCCCATATTTTCACTCAGGTTAGAGTGCTGTGGTGTCATAGCTCACAGCAACCTCAAACTCTTGGGCTCAATGGATTCTCTTGGCTCAGCCTCCTGAGTGGCTGGGACTACAGGTGTATGCCATAACGCCTGGTGATTTTTAGAGCTAGGCTCTCACTGTTGCTCAGGCTAGTCTCAAACACTTGAGCTCAGGCAATCCACCCACCTCTGCCTTCCAGAATGCTAGGATTAATGTGCCCGGCCACAGTTTACTATTTTAGACAAGAAAAAAAACTCATAACTGAACCAAATCTTTATTATTTCTAGAAGTGTTAACTTAGTTGTAAATTTCTGCTAAAGTTTAATCAATTTTACTAGAAAAAATTGCACATAATTTTTTTATATATTCAAAAACTAGAATACTGGAAACATCATTATTCTATTCAAAAGTTAAGAAGATATTAGGAATATTAAAACTACACTTATTGACCATCAAAGTAGATGCATAAATATGAATTCTGCAAAGTGTAGACACTGTGTCCATTAGGAATATTTTTAATCAACAACAGAAACCAAGTGTGACTTATTAAAGCAGAAAGTGCTTAAATGGATATTGACAAATTAGTACACTTCATTTGCTCATAGAATCATTAGGAATACCATAAAATGAGATATTCCTTTTAATACCCCTAAACTGTCATGGTTTAACACTCATAAACCATGTAGTCTGAATTCTGTTTTGCTAACACCTTCACCATTCTTTCTGTCACTGCTCTTTGCAGGACATATTATTAACCATGGTCTGCTTATAGGGACCTGGTGAAGGTGCAGTTGCTCGCTTACTCTTAGAACAGATCTTACCTTTTTTTTTTTTTTTGTAGCAACAGAGTCTCACTTCATCGCCCTTGGTGGAGTACCATGGCATCACACAGCTCACAGCAACCTCCAACTCCTGGGCTTAGGTGATTCTCTTGCCTCAGCCTCCCAAGTAGCTGGGACTATAGGCTCCTGCCCCAACACCCAGCTATTTTTTTTTTTTAATAGGAATGCATAGTCAATCAGGGAGTGAATCTTGGTCTCTTGAGTGAGTTGAATTTTTTTTTTTTTTTGAGACAGAGCCTCAAGCTGTCACCCTGGATAGAGTGCTGTGGCATCACAGCTCACAGCAACCTCCAATTCGTGGGCTCAAGTAAGTCCCCTGCCTCTGCCTCCCAAGTAGCTGGGACTACAGGTGCCCGCCACAACTTAAAGACATGTGGGGAAAACAAATAGTTGTTTTATCTTCAGTAGGCTCTTCTACCCAGAATTATAAGTTGTAGGATTCCCTGAACATAGGTATATGGTTCAGATACAAAGGACAAAGTAAAAATGAGACAAGTGCCAATTATGGGTTTACAGAAACATTTATATTTATTACTATTTCAAAATTTCCTGGATAATTATAGTACTTATTAACTATAAATTTATTTTACAGTTTTAAAACATATATTGATTGCACTGAAATATTGCAGAATTTGTTTTCAAGGTCAGAAGAAATGTTTTTCACTTTCCTAACTATACATAAAATATGTCAGTAGAGCCAAGGTAAAGTGATAACTTGAGAATTTTCTTTCAATCCATGTGTAGGGTTGGAAATCAACACTTGTTGTCATATGTTTATAAATATATTATGATTCATTGAAATTAGTTATTAAGGTAGTAGAAATAAACTAAGGACAAATTTCCACACTACCTCTGTAAAATGTGTGTATGCGTATATATCTCTGCTTCAAACTTCATTGTTTAAATCAGTAGTCTATAGTGGGTTTGATTATAGACACAGATCAACTTGTCATCTCTAACAGTATGTTTAAATACCTCATTGGCATCCAAAACAACTTACAAAACACACCTGAATCTGCACTCTAGTTTGGGTTCCAGATGACATTATAACAAAAACTAATGACTTGTAAACTCAAATATAGAGCAATAAAAATGTATGTAATATGTTGAAAAGGTATAAAATATTCAGCTCATAATGTGCATACATTAAATTTCTTTGAAGTTGTTTTATAAAGTAATCTGAAGGAAACAATCTCTAAGTTATCTTCTTTTTTTTATAAAATAATGAATTTTTGGCATTAGTAAAATGGATCTTAAACTCTGAGCAAAAAAGTTACCAAGAAAGAGAAGAAAAACGAGCATGAATTTTAAGTGATATTGATGAATGGTGCACAATTAACATTAAATTATGATGCTATTTGGCTGAGGAACAAATAACAATGTTCTGCCCTGCAAGTTCCTTCAGAGTTCCCTAAGGGAAATTTATGCACAGAGAATAAAGCAAGGAAAATAACACTTTGTCATTAACTGGGACTTTAGTATCACATTCCCAAAGCAGAATTCTTGTGAGTTAATCAGCCCTAAAATATTTTGTATCTTCTATTTTCTGGGCATTGTATTCAATGCTAGCAACAGGAACATTAGCAATCAGCGTGACACCTGCCTTCTTTGAACTTACAGTCTACTGGGAAACGTACAGATGAGATAAATCACCTCAAATGATTAATTGAATAGTTCAAACTGTGCCAAGTGCTGCAGACAGCGTGGATTGAGCTAAGGATGCTCCCCTGAGAAGCCGCGATTAAGCTGAGAATTGAAGGATGAATGAGAGTTAGCCAGAGAGAGAAAGAAATCAAAGGCACTGCCTATTCGAACTCCTGGGCGTTAGAGAAAAGTCTCAGAGAAAGAGTGAAGGAGAGAGTTATGTAAGAAAATCTGGAAAGGAAGCACAGAATGAAAGTATTCTGATTGTTCAAAGCCCTTATGATGTTTGGCTACTATCTAAAGGTCACAGATATCTATTCCTTTGGGGAATCATACAGGTATATTGCATTAAGCAAATATTTCCCTAAAATACTTTCCTAGATGTGATGAGAAGAATAGATTGGTTGAAAAAAGCATATAGAAAAGGAAAAGTTAGGTAACTACAACTTTATGTCTAGGCAGGCTTTGCTGAACCCTGCAATTTTTTTTACTTACATTGTCCTAGAAACAAAGTAGCTTGAATTGACAGCCCTTCCTTCTACCCTTTCTGAAGCCAAAACCCAAAACACCAAAGCAAGTTCATGTGGAAACAGTAGGTTTTGAGACTGAGTGTTTGGATTGTTTAAATTGTCAGTGACTTTGAACTCTAGGAAGTGTTTTTGTGAGATTCGAGAATGAATTTGAGTTAGCATGAAATCCAAGCAACCTATCACTTGGTGAAAATCAAAAGTCTAACATCAGGCTATATGATAACGGGATGTTTTTGATTGCAATTCACTCCTAAAATTATACTTCTTTGAGGTGTTTCACAAAGCATACGAGACATAATTTATAAAGTATTTTACATTTTCAACAATTATTTTGCATCTTTTCACTGAAAGAGGATATTGCCCCATCATGTTAAATTCCATGTTTTTAGAAGAATGTGTGTGTGTGTGCACTGGGAGTGAGCAGTGGACACAGAAATAGGAAAAACATAGATATCTGGAACTTTTTGACCTTAGAGTTTCATAGTTAAATTGAAAATTTAAAAAAAAATCACAACCATTATGAACACATTGACTAAATGGCTTAATGTATATGAGTTCAAATATGTTGTGTCTTGTCCTGTAGCAATCATAACAGAATGGTGATAACTCTAGGATTACTGAGATTTACCTAGCTCTGATCAAGCTACGTGAAAAACTACTTAATAAAATAGCAGGACTCAGGTTGGGTGTAGTGACTCACACCTGTGATCCTAGCACTATGGGAGGCCAAGACAGGATGATTGCTTGAGGCCAGGAGATAAAGACCAAGACCCAGTCTCTACAACAAATAGAAAAATTAGATGGGCGTTAGGGCAGGTGCCTGTAGTCCCAGCTACACAGAAGATAAAGCCCAGGAGTGTGAAGTTGCAGTGAGCAATGATGATGTCACCACCCTCCTCCCCATACTCTAGCCTGGGTTCCAAAGCAAGACTCAGTTAAAAAAAAAAAATTGGATAGAATGCGTTCACAAATGGCTCCCCTCTAAGCCATTTGTGAATGTATTCTATCCATTTTTTTGGTTCTATCCTTTTCCCCACTCACATGGGGAGCCATTTATGAACTCATTCTATCAGATGCTATTCTATTAGATGGCTTCTGAAACCTTAAAATCTCTAGTAAGAATTTTAAGATCAAAAGCCTGCAGTGCTGAGTGACCTGAACCATCTCCCTAATCTCTCTGGTGGAATGTGAACCACATTGACTTCCTCGTGCATCCATTAAGTACATCGTTCTTGCTTGATTTCTTGAAGTTGTGTCTGAAGCTTCTTTGCCCATCATTTCAGACAAACTATTAATATGATAGTCATGCACTCTTCTGGCAGAGGTCTGATTATTTGGGCCCTAAAAGAGTAATACCTTACTTTTAGATGCCTATTTAGGGTCTGAATGTCAGTTAATGTAGAAAGTATTTCAAGTAGAAGAGTCAGCAGGCATTAACTGGAATTAAAAAATAATAATGCAAAAAGCAAAATACCAGGGCGGCGCCTGTGGCTCAGCGTGTAGGGTGCCTATCCCATATACTGAGGGCTGTGGGCTCAAACCCGGCCCTCTAGCCGAACTGCATCAAAAATTAGCCGAGTGCTGTGGCAAGCGCCTGTAGTCCCAGCTACTTGGGAGGCTGAGGCAAGAGAATCGCTTAAGCCCAAGAGCTGGAGGTTGCTGTGAGCTGTGACTCTACAGCACTCTACCGAGGGCGATAGAGTGAGACTCTGTCTCCACAAAAAAAAAAAAAAAAAGCTAAATATCTATATAGAGCTCCACTGGGACCTTGTTAGAACCTTAGTCCTCTGTTACCGCAAATTCCAAAAGTGGCTGCTGAGATCCAGGCTGAGGGCAGCCTCTAGCAGAAGTCAGAAGGAGTCCAATGGCATCAGTCATTGGCCTTTTGGATGAGATGACTAGGTGATGCATCAACTCACTTCTCACCCTTTAAAAGACATTTCTGAGCCTTCTGTGGGGCACTGTTTGCTGCTAGACAAGCTAGTGAAGACTCAGATTGGGATATCAGAGACTATGGTAACTGGGTATTTCGTAAGAAAAACATTTACATATGGAAGAAGATTTTTGTCTGGTATCGTAAGGCATGCAGAAACATGCAACAATAATGAACACCACTCAGAAAGATATCACCACATATCAACACCAACACAGCTGTGAGACACTGGTTATAAAACCTTACATGGTGATTTACATAGTGCTGCCCATGTAAATGCACAGTGTCAAGTTTATGAACTTAATTAAAGCTCTGATGGCCATTCTGGATGAAGAGTTCCAAAATTGCTTTGAAGAATGGACTAGATGCTGGCATTGGTGCCTAGCTTCTCAAGGGGAGAAGATTCGAAGATGACCATAGTGATATTCAGCAATGAGGGAGGTAGCAGTTTTCCTAGGATGAGTTCGAGAACTTAGTTGTCAGGCCTTATGTAACACAGAAAAAATAATTACTGTGCTAAAGTTACAAAAAGAAATGGTAGAGAAGATCCAAGCTCTCATACATTTTAAGATGGAAATTATAAAAAAGAATAAAATGGAAATTAATGACCTGCAAGATAGGTCAATAAAAATTGTTTTTTTAAAAAAAAGAACACCAAAAGGGAAGTAGAGAGTGGGTGGAGAAAAAATGAACAGAGCACCCTAGAGCTGTGGGACAATATCAGATGCCTGAGATATGTATAATTGAAATTCCGGAAGGAGAAGATGGGGAACGGAATAGGAAAAAAAAACGTGTACAAATGACACAAAACCACTGATCTATGAAGCTCAGAGGACAACAGGCACTACAGAGAATTAATTTTAAAACCTTCATCTAGCATATTAAAACTGCTTTTGTAAAAAATGGGAAAAGAAATATTGAAGGCAGTCCAATAAAAAAGACATCAACCGGGCGGCGCCTGTGGCTCAAGGAGGAGGGTGCCGGCCCCATATACTGGAGGTGGTGGGTTCAAACCTGGCCCTGGCCAAAAAAAAAAAAAAAAAAACTACAATAAAAGTGATAGAATGAGTGAAAACAAAAGACATCAACCACAGGGGAAAACAGGTAAGAATATAGCACATTGTTTTTGTCATAATCCATGCAAGAGTGACATTCTTAAAGTGAGAAAGGAAAAAAATAAAAACAACCGTCAAGTAAGAATTCTATACCTCAGAAAATAACCTACAAAAAGAGATAAACATTAATTTCTTTCAGTAAAACAATAACTAAAAGTATTTTATTTTTGGCAAAGATGAACACTTGTACTATACAAAAAATGTTAAATTTATTTTGTAAGAAATACTGGTATATAAATAGATCAGAAACTTGATCTACAGAGAAAAAAGAATATTTGGAAATTAAATAAAGGAATGTAAAACATAATCCTTTTTGTTTATGGTAAAATATAGCTGTTTAAATGAAAGCTAGTGTGTCTATACCATGTATAATAGTGAAATGACAAATGGCACACAAAATTGGAAGGAGAAATTGGGCACATACTGTTATAGCTCTTCGTGCTACTTGAGAAATGTTATGATATTTTACCATACACTCAAATTACTTAAAAATAAATACTACAAACACTAGGAAACCAATAAATTAGTCAAAAGAAAATACAAATAACAAACCAATAAAGAGATAAAACAGAATCATAAAGACTCAAACTCAAGGAAGGCAGTAAAAAAGGAGGGAAAAATAAAAGCAAAGAACAGACTGGAAAAATAGAAAATACCTACCAAATCTGAGATTAATTCAAGCATGTAGTCCACTTTCATTGTTAATGATGTAAGCATACCAGTTGACCGATAGAGATTGTCAAACTAGATTTTAAAATCTGGACCAAACTTTAAGCTGTCTCCAAGAAACTTATTTCAAAGATAAAGACTTCAAAAAGTTAAGAGTAAATGAATGGAGAAATATGTACTATGAAAACACTAACCAAAGAAACCTGGGACACTTGTATTAATTTTAGAAAGACTAAATTTTAGAGTAAGAAAGATTATTAGGAATAAAGAAGGACATTACATATTGCAAAGGAGTTAATTCTCCATGAAGACATACCAATCTTAAGTAGGTTTGCACTTAATAAAAGAGCTTCAAATGTTTGAGAAAAAAATGGGTAGAACTAAAACGGGAAATAGATTCACTACTACATTTGGAGTTTCTTTGTAATTGATAAGAGGAGCAGGGAAAAAACAGTAAGACCATAAATGACTTAAACAGTGCCATCAACCAGTATAACTTAACTGGTATTTATAGACCAGGTCATCCTCAAACAGTAAATACACATGCTTTTTAAGAACACATGGAATATTCATCAATATAAACTTCATTTGGGGCCTTAAAACCTACCTTAGCAAAATTTTAGAAATTGAAATCAATATTTTATATTGATATATTTGATATATTTTTGATACCTTAATAGAATTTAAGTAGACATCAGTAATAGAAAAATATCCAGGAAAGTCCCAAGTATTTGGAAACTAACACCTCTCTAAATAAACCATGGATCAAAGTTGAGGTCTAAAAAGAAATTAGAATTTAAGTTAAATTATACTTGTGTTATCATTGTCAATAGAAACACATTATGTTACAAAAATCTAAACATAGAATTACAAGATTGGTCTTTGCACATACTTTGTAAACCCTTGTAAATCAGAACTTGTGTAAAAATACTGATAACTCAGGGCCTAATTTTTTTTCCATTTTCCCTTTAATTAATAAGCTTAACTAATTTGATTTTTGGGAAAAGTGCTTCATTTGTTGAGGTCTGAATTTTCTCCTTGGCAAACCAAACTGGTAATACCTACATTACCTTCCAAATTGAAGAATTTGTTCTTTTCATCCTCAGTATATTTTGCATCTATAGTCAGAGAGGCTGGATATGATCCTTAAGGAGAGAGTTTACAATCTCAATATCCATAAGAAATACATTCTAAGGAAAAACATTTAAATGAGAACATATTCCCTGCAGTCATGCCCATAACCAATAATTAGAAATTTTGCATTATAGAGAAAAAGTACCACAGTATGTACATAATTTGAAATGGATGGGAATTAGTCCCTGAGAAGTTTCTGAGAAAACAGAAATTGACTGAAATGATCCCTTTCACAACATAAGGAGTGGACTACAATGAGTCTAAATCCATAGACATTTTAGTGCATGATCACTATTAACACAATATGAATAATCCACATTTTGATGATGCTTAAAGCCTCACTGTGTCATCCAGGCTTGAAGGCTTGAACGAATTGGTGTGATCAAAGCTCACTGTAGTCTTAAACTCCGGGACTCCAATTTTCCTCCAATGTTCAGCCTAATAAGTAGCTGGTATTTACAGGCATGCACCACCACATTTCACTAATTTATTTTTGTTTCATTTTTATTTTTATTGTTTTGTAGAAGCAATGTATCTCTGTGTTTCCATGGCTGTTCTCAAATTCCTGGTTTCAAGTGAATCTTCCAGCTCAGCCTTTCAAATTGTTTGATACTGTGACTGGCAAGATTCTAAAATATTTTACAAATTTAATAATATACTTTCTTTCAACTTTTTCAAGAACGTATAACAGGACAGCACCTGTGGTTCAGTGGGTAGAGCGCCAGCCCCATATTCCAAGGGTGGAGGGTTCAAACCTGACCCCGGCCAAACTGCAACAAAAAGTAGCCGGGCATTGTGGCGGGCGGCTGTAGTCCCAGCTACTTCAGGGGGCTGAGGCAAGAGAATCGCCTAAGCCCAGGAGCTGGAGGTTGCTGTGAGTTGTGACGCCACTGTACTTTGCCGAGGGCAATAAAGTAAGACTCTGTCTCAAAAAAAATTGTATAACAAGTAAGTTCATAGATGAAAATATTTGTTAAATATGTCACTACATATAATTCATGATATATTTACCTTTTTTGTTAAAATATAACATTGAATGCAATAAGATCTTTCTCAATAATTTATAAAGTCAAAATGTTTTTGAATAGTAAAAAATAAATTCTTTAAATGACAGGAAAATTCAAAAAATACAATGTTTTATAAGTAAAATATATGGTAGACTAATCATAGGAAATTATTTACCTTAAATTTACCCTTGATTAGATTGAAATGGAAAACTATTTTAAATATGGCCACAAGATGGTGCTACCACAAAGCAATGTCAAAGATTAAACCAATACTATAGTCTAAATTATTTGTATTTTACTTGTGTTTACTTCCAGATCGAGCTTTTAAATTTTAAAATTCTCATTAATCAATTTCTTCCTCCAATTCATTTTGTATTACAAGATTTTTTTCAGGTCTGCATTTTTTGTTTCTTTCCCTTTCCTCCTATTGTTTATTGAGCACCCCTGAAAGGACGAATTAAAGCTATTTTGTTGGAAACCATATGCAAGGTTGGTAAAATAATCATTTACAAGTAAGAAATAATATGATTTTGTTGATATGCATTATTTTTATGTGTTTATTTTTTGTTATTTAACAAAAGAGATTTTTTCCCATCTCCGGTATGCTCAGGGTCAATTGGTATCAGGGTCACAAAAAGAACAAGCACTTGGAAGAATAACAAGATCAATAACAAGCTGAAAGAATACTTTTATTAATATGGTCAAGTCCTTCTCTTTTCTTACCATCTGGCTCTCCATGTGTTGCAATATTTATCTAGCTTGCAGAAGCAGTAAACAGTACAGGCCCTTCTTCAAGATAAACAGAAATTAGGAGGAATTCTTAACAAAGTGTTGATGCCAGATGACTTGATATCTCTCACACTGCATTCCGTTGTCGTGGGTCAAAATGGTATGCTTATTCACTATTATTCTGTCTAAAGGCTTTAAAAAAAAATCAAGATTTTGGGCAGCACCTGTGGCTCAAAGGAGTAGGGCACCACCCCATATGCCGGAGGTGGCGGGTTCAAACCCAGCTCCCGCCAAAAACTGCCAAATAAATAAATAAATAAATAAAGATTTCAATGCTAAAACTTATCTGAAATCTAGAGATAATATCACTATGTCATTTAGAGGCTAACAATTAGATAGCGTATTGAAGCAAAGATTAAATTGTGCTAGAAATTTCAGAGGCTAATTGCCCAAAGTTTATATACTGTAAAGATTATTCTTTTGCAACTTTAGAGAAAAAAATATATTTCAGAGTGTTTATGGAAAATAACTTCTGCTATTTGTTAGCAAAGAGTCTATGTAGGAGATGATTTTTAGATCAAAGGCGGGCACACTTGCTATTGCAACTATTTTGTCCTTGTAGTGAAAGCAGCCCAAGATGTAGGTAAATGAGCATACCTGTCTTTGGCAAAAGTTTAGTTATAAAAACAGACAGAAATAAGTTTTTAAAAAGAAGTGCAAGACTTGAACACTGAAAGCTAAAAGATTTCATTGAAGGGAATTAAGGCAGACCTAAATAAATGAAAGATATTCCATGTCCATGGATCAGAAAACTTAATATCGAGATGGGAACACTCCCCAAAATGACCTATAGCAGTGACTTTCAACTGGTGCGCCATGAGAGGATCTTAAGTGTGCCTTGAAATTTTTTAAAGATCATTAATTACAATATTCTTGAAAGAAGTTCAATGCACAGTAAATATATTCTTTCTAAAAATTTTTTGATCAACATAATTTATGTGTGCCTCATAAATTTAACTACAGGTTCAAGTACTACATTAGATATAAAAGGCTGAGACACTTGGGTCTGTAGATTCAATACCATCCTTATTAATATCCCAGCTGATAAGTAAGTTGACCCTAAAATTTGTGAGGATACACAAAGTACTAGAACAGCCAAAATAATTTTGAAAAGAAGAACAAAATTGGAGGGCTCAGAATTCCCAATTTAAAATTTCCTACAAAGCTAGCAATCAAGGCAATGTGGCACTAGCTTTAGGTATAAACATATTCATACTCTGGGAAGGTAAGACTGAGTAAAACAAAGTCTCTCTTTTCTAGAACTCAGAGCATATTTCATCTTTAATTCCAGATTAACACTATGAAGTTTTATTCTTTCAAATTCACAATGAGCTCTAATTATGTGTCACATGCTTTATGAAGTACAGAGCTTAAAAGGGCAAGGCTCTCAACCCTTAGGAACTCACAATTTCCTGAGGGAAACAGACAAAATTCACATCAACAAATTTCAATACACGAATTCTCTTCTGAAAGGAATGGATTACAGTACAAGAACCCTGACAATCTCCCATAATAAAATCCCTAGAAATAATAGCTCAAATACACAAACACACACACACACAAACTATGTAAGCATGTCCATATTTTGAAAGAGAATAAAATGAAAAATTCCCCTTAGTTGGATTCAAATATTCCTGATATTTGAAGTTTAACGAAACTTTGAATTACAATCAAAAAAGCAGTTTAAAAATTAAATTCATTTAATTTACATTATCTGGATGACACTTATCTTTTTTCAATTATAAAATGACAGATTTTGATTAAATGATACTTAATCTCAAAAATATGATGTTCCATTTATCTTGGTTGCCTCACTTTCTCATTCATCATTCATCTATTCACTGACTTAACAAATACCAAGCACCAACTGTAGGCCATGCCCTGCTGCAGGTGCAAAGGATCAAATGTTGAACAAGCACAGAAATAATCTCTGCCATTAGGAAGTTTAAAGGAGCAGCAGCTGACAGATAGTAATCAAATTCATTTCACATACAATTATGCCTAACATTCATGCTCTAACAGAAGACTACTTGGTTCTATGAAAGGTGACCCTGTCAATAAATGTCTTTGGGAAATGCTTTATATTTTTTGTACTTTATACCATATCTCCCTCCTTTTCTCCAACTTTACCCAAACTGATACATGTTGAACACTGCTGTTGGATGAATTTTTCTCAAGCAGAAATTTGACAATGCTGATCTTCTGTTCAATTTTAACTTCCCTCTTCCCCTCAAAAAAGGATAGTTTCTCATCATAGTTGTTTGGTGGGCCCGGGCTGGATTCGAACATGCCAGCTCAGGTGTATGTGGCTGGCACCTTAGCTGCTAGAGCCACAGGCGCCGAGCCTGATAGTTTCTCTTAATATGTTACTATCTCCACCAATTTGGCTTTGACCTATTTCTACCCCCATGTTTCTTACTCACTATCATATATGCTTATGTTTTCTTCAGCAAATCAGAATGTCTTATTTGCCACACTGGCTCAAGAGTTTTCTATGCCATGTATTTCTTTGTTCATAATATAGTTTTTGTTTGTTTGTTTGGTTGGTTGGTTTTTGAGACAGCATTTCACCATGTTGCCCTTGCTAGAGTGCTGTGGTATCACAGCTCACAGCAACTTCCAACTGTTGGGCTTAAGTGATTCTCTTGCCTCATCCTCCCATACAGCTGGGACTACAGGCACCTGCCACAATGCCAGGCTTTTTTTGTTGTTGTTGCAGTTGCCATTGTTGTTTAGCTGGCCCAGGCTGGGTTCGAACCCACCAGCCCCGGTGTATGTAACCGGTGCCCTACCCACTAAGCCATAGGCGCCAAGCCTTGTAATAATATTCTGCTCACTTGAACTTTCTTATAATTGTTAGACAGGTTTTACTAATTTTCTTATACCATCTCAGAGTTAGCAAAATATTTGCACACACGCATACAGGTTCTGACAATTAAATTTGCAACCTTGCCACCATGTGCTTACATTGGCAGCACTATACTAATAACTTGTAAAGTGTTCCTGACCTTCATGTCTCACAGCTGTTTTCATGTCAGAGTGTGGTGAGGTCTTACTAAGTGGCATTCTTATTGTTTTGCACACTTTTGTATGCCATTACAAGAATGTTGGAGCTTGCATTAGAGTAATGAATAAAGATTGAATTTCTTGTTAAACTTGGCATGGTAGAAATGAAATCAGGGACATGTTAGTGCAACTTTATGGGTATAATGCCATGAAGAAAATAGATTCAACCAGGAATCTATTTCTTTTTCTTTCAACATTTCTTTTTTCTCTATTACACATTGAAGAATATGAGTTGTGTTGGGCCACATGTTAAATACACAAACACTAACAAAATCTGATTAGCAAAAAAATAAATAAATAAAAGAGGCCTGAACATACTTTTTAGTGATATCTGACAGCAAAGATAAGCAAAAAGTCCTCACAAAATCAGCATGCAATCTGTAGGCAGCAGGTTGGACAACCCTGGGTTAAATGTTTTCATCACTCTTCACTGACAAAGAATGGCCAAGGTGGTCAGCAGCAAGCAGGACTGACAAAAACATCACAAAACTCCATCAAATTGTGCAACAGAATCACCAGCCGACTGTCAGAAGCATAGCAGACCCGGTAAACATCTATAGAGAAACAGAAAACTTTTCATTGAAAATCTTGGAGTGAAAATCTTGTACTGCTATTAATAGATTGATTTTCTCATACCTCTTCCATAGTAGATGTTGAAACTGATCTTATGTATACAAAATCTCACAATGCTATGATCATTCATATATATAACTTTGGAATATGATAATTGCCCATTTCTATAAATTAATAATAATTAATGTTTGGGAGTACCTGTTAAATGGTTACGATAATCATAAAAAGTACATAGCTTTATCCTCATATCAGAACAAAGAAAGTGGAACTTCAAGTTAAATATAATAATTTGTCCAGTGGTCACTAAAACAGTAAGTTGGGGCCCAGGATACATACCCGGGCATTGTGATTACAGTGGCTATACTCTTTTTGGTTTTTTGTTGTTGTGGTTGTTGTGCTCATTACGTTTGTTTTCTTTTGCAGTTTTTCACCAGGGCCAGGTTTGAACCTACCATCTCCGTTATATGGGACTGGTGTCCTACTCCTTTGAGCCACAGGCGAAGCCCCAGTGCCTACACTCTTAATGATTTTGCTGTAAAGCCAACTTAGTGCCATAAATTAAACTCAATTTCGATCAACCGAAATAACATACTTCATGGTGCCTACATAGATATACAATTCTATTTAAGTTGATTCTTTGAGGCTAGGAACAATACTCTTAGATAGTACATACTTTTATTAATGACAGAATTCAACTTTCTGAATTGGAAATAGATTCTTGTTCTTTTGTTTTCTATCCATGTTACTTTGGAAAAATTGCTTAACTTCTCTAGGGTTCATTTTCCTTGTCTGAAAGGCAGAGAATAAAACCTGCCTTGTGTGATCATTAGGAGCATTAACTACTATAAAATTGTCTAGCGCAGAACTTGGCAATTTGCATATGCCTGCGATGTTACATAATGAAGTACTTCAAATACAGTGGCTGGGAACAAAATGCCTGTATTTCTTCTCCTTGGTGTGAGCCATCTGTGTCAAATGATCTAGGTTGAGCTTAGCTGAGCTTGAGCCCAAGCTGCAAACTGGAACCTAGACTGTCTTTGTCTTTTGAACCAGTGGCTTAGTCGGGACATATTCTTTGACAGACACCAAGAAAACAAGTCAAAGCTGTAAGCACATCTCAAGCTTCTGCCTCTGCTTCTGTGTCTGCTTGCGTGCCATTTCCGAAAGTGAGTCATGTGATTAAACATGACGTCAAAGAGCAAGAAATTGCATCCTAGAACAGCAAACTGCCAGTGCACAAGCAAAGAGTGTGGATAGAGGTTAAAGTGAGGCCAAAACTCAATCCCTGAAAGTAATCCTCAAATATTTAGGGAAATCTCTCTCAGAAAAGATACCTTGACCTTATTTGCATTCTCATCACATCCAAAGCTTAAATTTTAGCAATGAGTACCCCACACTTTTATTTGAAGAAATTCATTGCAAAAGTACATAGCATATAATTATCATTTTTGTAATTATTATCAGTATAATTACACACTTTGTAAAACAGAAGTTTTATGAAAACAATTTCCTTTGACCTATATTCTGCTTCCATGGAGAATATTTCTCAAAATCTAGCTGCTGGAGTCTCCATACATGTCATTGGGAGCCAAAATGATAATGACATTTATTTTTTCCAGATTTATTAGGATATAATTTACAAATGAAATTATACGTATTTAAGGTATACGACATCTTTTGACATAGGTCCACAAAGTAAAATGATTATGCTAACAAAGCCAATTAACATATCAGTCAACTCCCCTAGTTGTCTTTGTGTGTACACATGTAGTGGGAACACTTAAGATCTATTCGCTTAACGAAATTTAATTGTTATAAGACGGTATTATGAAATATAATCACCATGCATTCCATGAGGTCTCTAAAACTTACTTATCTTATAACTGAAAGTATGTACCCTCTAACCAAAATCCCTCCTCTTCTCCCCTCCCCTTCCCCCGGTAACTACCCTTCTACTCTTGGTTTCTACGAGTTGTACTTATTTAGATTTCACATATAAGTGAGAACATACAGCAACTATCTTTCTGTGTCTGGCTTATTTCATTTAGTATAATGTCCTCCAATCTCATTCACATTTTCACAAATGGTAGAATTTTTTATTTTGTAAAGTTAAATAATATTCCATTGTACACGTACCACATATTCTTTATCCGTTCATCCATTGATGGGCACTTAAGCTGATTCCATTTCTTGATGAATATGAAAATGTGGCAATAAACACAGAAGGGCAAATATATCTTTGAGATAGTAATTTTTTAAATTCTGTTGGATCTATTTCAGAAATGGGATTGCTAGGACTTCATATGGTAGTTCTATCCTTAATTTTCTGAGGAACCTGAGTACCGCTTTCTCTCATGGCTGTACCAATGTACGTTCAATTTCTTGAACACGGATTCAATTTCTTCACATACTCAACATTTGTTATCCTTTGACTTTTTGATGATAGCGTCCTAACAGGTGGTCTCTCACTGGGGCTTTGATTTGCATTTCATGATTATTAGTGATATTAAGCATCTTATCATACACAGCTTGGCCATTTGTATGTCTTCTGTGGAAAAATATCTATTCTGGCTATTTAGGCCCTTTGCTAACATTTTAATCTTTGTCTATTTTATTTTATTTTCATTTTTATTTTATTTTATTTTATTTTATTTTATTTTATTTTATTTTTTTGAGAGAGAGTGTCACCTTGTTGCCCTTCGTAGAATGTTGTAGAATCATATCTCACAGCAACCTCAAACTCTTGGGCTCAAGTGATCCTCTTGCCTCAGTCTCACAAGTAGCTGGGATTACAGGCACCCACCACAGCACCCGGCTACCTTTAGAGACAAGATCTCGCTCTTGCTCAGGCTGAGTCCGGAGCTCAAGCAATCCACCCACCTCTGCCGACCACAGTGCTAGGATTACAGACGTGAGCCAGCATTCCTGGCCTCTATCTATTTTTTAATTGCAGTTTTTTCTTTTTTCTATTGAGTTGTATAAGTCCCTTATATATTTTAGATATTAACCCCCTCCAGATATATCGTTTGTGAATATTTTCTTCCATTTCCTGAGTTCCTTTGTATTTTGTGGATTATTTCATTTGCTGTGCAGAAACGTTTTATTCAATGTAGTCGCGCTTGTTTATTCCTGCTTATGTTGTCTGTGCTTTTGATGTCCTATTAAAAAAAATTACTGGGCGGAGCCTGTGGCTTAGTCAGTAAGGCGCCGGCCCCATATACCGAGGGTGGAGGGTTGAAACCCAGCCCTGGCCGAACTGCAACAGCAACAACAAAAACAAAACAGCAGGCGTTGTAGCGGTCGCCTGTGGTCCCAGCCACTAAGGGGGGGCGGGGTAAGAGAATCGCCTAAGCCCAGGATTTGGAGGTTGCTGTGAGCTGTGTGACACTGCAGTACTCTACCAAGGGCAGTAAAGTGAGACTCTATCTCTACAAAAAAACATAAATAAATAAAAATTATCACTAGGAACAGTGTCATGGAGCTTTTCACTGTTTTCTTGCAGTAGATCATGATTTCAGGTCTTATGTGTAGGTTCTTAATACATTTTGAGTGGATTCTTATGTATGGTGTAAGATAAGGATCCAATTTAATTTTTTGCATGTGAATGTCCAAGTTTTCCAACATGATTTTTTAAAGCAACTATTTTTTTAAGACTTATTTGTGGGCTCTTTATGCTTTAAAATTCCATCGGAAAATATGCCTGTTTTTATGCCAGTATGATACTGTTTTAATTAAATTGCTACTAAAAGTATTGAATTATTGTTACTAATTACTAAATTTTATAACTGCTTTGTAATAGAATTTGAAACTGAGAAATGTGATATCTTCAGCTTTGTCCTTGATCAAAATTGCTTTATCTATTCAGAATATTTTGTAGTTCCATATGAATTACAGCATTGGTTTTTCAATTTCTGTGAAAAAATGCCGTCAGATTGTTGATAAGGTTTGCAGTGAATCTCCAGCTCACTATGGGTAGTATGGACAATTTGACAATATTAATTTTTCCTATCTATAAACATGATATATATTTCCATTTGAATGGCAGTCATGTCTTCAATTTTCCTTCATCAATGTTTTATAGTTTTCTAATGTATTGATATTTTTATCTTTTTGGTTAATTTTATTCTTATGAATTGTTGATGCTATTGTAAATTTAACAGTTTAATAATTTCATTTTCAGGTAGTTTTTTATTAATAATTAAATTTCAATTGATTTTTGTATGTTGATTTTGTATCATGGAACTTTACAGAATTGTGTATTTTTTCTAACACTTTTATTGGTGGCGTCTTTAGGATTTTCCATAAGATCATGTTACTAGAAGACAGAGATAATATGACTTCTTCCTTTCTAATTTAGGTGGCTTTATTTTTTTTTTCTCATTTAACTTGTTCTCATTAGGACTTTCAGTACTAGACTGAATAAAAACAGTGAGAGTGGGATCCGTGTTTTGTTCCTGATTTTAGAGCAGCTGTCACAGTTGACTCTGTTATTTGGGGGCTTGTGAGCTGTGGTCTTTATTGTTTTGAGGTATATTCCTTCTATACCTAATTTGTTGAAAATTTTTGACAATTATTTCTCCTTTATATAGTCAACACCATAGTAAGATGTATAGAGAAGTTTTTCCCTATGCAATAAATATTGCCGCAGGTACATACCATCATTTCTTTTTTTTTCTTTAAAATTTGACTAGACAAATAAACATAAAAGTATAAATCAATACACTCGTTTCAGTTATATTCACAATGAAATGCCAAAGGTGATTATCATCTGGGTTTGACTCTTTTCTCAGTATCCGTGGTAACAAACTACATCATTCTAAGTAATGACTTACAAATGCTAAACCAATTACATAAAATTTTACCCATCAAAATACTTTTATTAAAATAATCACGTTTAGTTCTAGTCAGGGTGCTAATCTTGAGAGTGTCTTTTGGTTTTACATTGTTTGACAATACATTCTAAGTCATACAATGTTCAGAAACGTTGGCATAGACTTCCTATAAAGAGTAACCTTTCTCTCTGTGTGGGAACTGAGCTACTAATAGAGCTGTAAGAAAGAATGCCTTAGTTTGGTGGCAACGTGGTGTTTATAATACTGAAGCTCAGAATGAAAGACTTGCCGGTCTGTTCACAGACTGCCCCAAATAACTACCAGACTTCCTAGTAACACAGAACTTTCGTTGATAAACTTCAGGCACAGAACTCCACTGGGGCACCTGCTCTTTGGTGAACTATGTATCTCAGAGTAAAGAGGGGAAAGACAGAGCTGATCTAAACTTCTTGGTTCCTAGTCCCAAATCTATCATTCTGACAGGCCAAGAATATTGCTGTAGTGTTTGTCTCTACACCTTGGGAGGCACTAGAAATAAAAAGTAAATGTTTGACATATGCCTAAAATAAATCATTAGCTATAATCAGAAATACAAACCTCTAGACCCCAAAATTATTAATCACAGTGTTAATTGTGGTGTCATTCAGAGAAGGGGACCTGAATACCCCTTGTATAGTGTCTCAGGGAAGAGACATGAAGTGGAATTTGGAGGGTGGGCTTGGAGTTGAGATGTAATAAAACTGAAAATGGTTACACTTGGTGCATATAAATAATGGGATATTACGCCATTATGAAAATGATGTTTTGAAAAATTCTTAATAGCTTTAGAAAGTCTCACAGTAGAATACTAAATTTAAAAACTAAGACAGAATACTGCTTATATGCTCTAACATAATATTAAATATACATACCACACGGAGACGGCCCTAAAAGGAAAAACACAGATATATTAATAACAAATGTTTGGGTGCTGGTTTAGTGAATTATAATGCTTTTCTTTTACATACTCTTATCTATATTCTAACACATCTACAAGCTAGGTACAATTAATTGATAAGTGTATTTAGATTCATTGTGCATATTTATCTTAATCAATTGAAAACCCTTGAAAATAAGCCTGAGTGATAAAAAATGCTCACTTTCTTTTTTTTAACATTCCTTCATTGTGAATAATCGATTCATTGATGTTGAATAATTCATGTTAAGAAATTGGATTATAATCTGCATATTATAGTTTACATTTTGCAAAGACCCAGTATAATAACTATGTGGGTGGAATAGCTTTTTATTCACATTTTTTTCATTTTATATGTTATTATTATTATTATTATTATTATTTGCAGTTTTGGCCGCGGCTGGTTTTGAACCTGCCACCTCTGGCATATGGAACCAGTGCTTTACTCTTTTGAGCCACAGGCGCCACCCATTTTATATGTTATTTATCTAAAGTTGTTTTTCTTTTCTTTTGAACTATTTCCCCTTAATTTTATTGCAGGTTTAATTTCACCTTGAATGGACCTTTTGCAAAATATTTCTCTTTAAGATATTTATGTTAAGATATTATCTGGCACAAAATCTATTATATGGATTTTCTAGTTGTAAGGCATTTTACTTCTATCTGCAGAAAATTGTCTTCAAAATGTGCACAGTAGAAAAGAAACCCTGTAGAGCAGGGGTTCTCAACCTGTGGGTCGCGACCCCTTTGTAACAATGAAAATACATCGCGGCATTAGGAAGGTTGAGAACCACTGCTGTAAAGGAAGAACCATACATGGTATCCCTGGAATAGTCCTGTTTTCTTACGACTGATATGACTAATTCTATTGGAACTCCATAATTAAAGCACCTCCACTGTAAGGGTCTCATCCACTTTCTACTACATGGTGAATGGTTGCCCTCTGAGCCTGCTTGTCATCCTGGTGCCTCCCTTCATTGTTCTTCTCTTGTCACTGGTGTATATTGACAAGAAACCACACATGTAAAGATGAATGGGAACTATATGATCTGAAGCCATCTACTGGAAAATGACTTTATTCTATCCTGAGAAGACTGAAAGTTTTATGTAATAGACAATGAAAATGAAAAACTCTTTCCAGATTTTCTTAGTTTTAACCATTTTAAATTGATAATATTTCAATCATGGATCTACTAAAACAGAATTTTAATAAATTCATGAATTTAATAAATAGAATACACTTTCCACGTGGCAAAAAGCTAAACTAAAGGCACTAATGGCAATAACATTTGTCAATGGTTCTGTAAATGATCCTTTATCTTATATTTTTATCATGAGAGGGATGAATTTCAAAAACTTAATTAAAATTATGAGCTCCAAGTGATGAATTATACCTCATACAAGGAATGGAAACATGGTTGTAGACCATGTATCTCCATAAATGAAACACACACACACACACAAACACACACAAGTATTAATTGATTTTTAACAAAGATGCCAAGAATATACAACAGGAAATGGGAAGTCTTTCCACAAGTGGTAATGAAAAAACTCTAGAAATAAAGCCTGCTTCATATGTCTATGATTCTCTATCCTTAAGAGTTTTAAAAAATATCTTATTAACCAATCCTCCAACACTCCAATTCTCTGCTATTATTATGTATATGGTATCCGAAGTCTCCATATATAGGGAAAATAGGAAATTGTAAGTAAATGTACATTTATTTACAAAATATTTATAAAATATTTTCTACATGTTGGTTACTTCTCTCTATGCACACACAAGTATTTTAGGATATCTAAAATATAAAATATGAATTTGTTAATTTTTCTATGTATGACACTTTTGGGTCACCTGTACTATTATGACTAGAAACTTTTTATAGTAAAACTTTTCTGGTCAAATTATGGTGTGATTTCTTTCTCGTGGCTGGACATAGACTGATACAGAATTGGTACCCAAATCCAGAACTGTGAAGATAGTATATTTACTCTTGGTCTGATCCTGCAAATGAACTTGAGCAATTTCTGACTTTCTTGTCAAATTAAAATGAGATAATGCTCTTTTGGAGACTTTACATCTTTTGTATCAGAATGGATTTGTAGACCATCCTTTGAATAAAGCATCACAAGAATGGAAAAGCGAGTATCCAACGTACTCAATATTAATGTGAAACCAGTAGTTGAATAATTACACTTCCAATGAGAGAAAAACAAACTACGTCCAAATGGCAGCGGGGTGGGGAAGAGGGAAGGATGGAGGAAGATTGGTGAGCTTTCACCTAACAGGTACACTGTAAGTGTGAGGGATACCACTACAACTTGGACTTCACCTAATAAATGTGAACAATGCAACCTAATTGTGCACCCATATTAATCTGATGATTTAAAAAATGCAATAATGCCAATCTATGACATGCAGTATCACAAGTGATCACGGCATCTTCTGGACTGAGTGTGATGAAATAACAACTAAAATACACTGCTATGGGATTTTAAATGACTACTGTACCTAACGATTAGCACAGTAATGTGTACTATGGTGTGAGATGAATTCTGAGCCCACTTGTAGGTATAGAATAAAAATGACAATCTCAGGTTCTTTGAATCCTCAACTCAAATCATGTGAGCATCAGAGAGTTTTCATGCCAGCCTTGAGGGAATATCCTAATTTGGGGGTAGCTATGTGGTTTATATAGTTAACAATTTAATGTGAAATTTAGATGCAAGTTACTAAATTATAGTAATATTTGAAATTAAAATCTCACCAAGTTTCACGTGTGAAAATGCCTGATTGGGAAAGGGAAAAACCTGAAACTTGGACTGGAGACTTCCAGTTCAATCCAGATGAAAGTGACCTCTTGAATACCCACATAACCCTGCACCTGTCTTACTGGTGGAAGTAGTGTGCTGTTCTGAGGAT
This sequence comes from Arctocebus calabarensis, assembly GCA_963573935.1. Classification (NCBI taxonomy): domain Eukaryota; kingdom Metazoa; phylum Chordata; class Mammalia; order Primates; family Lorisidae; genus Arctocebus; species Arctocebus calabarensis. The sequence continues at coordinate 23,272 of CAUYON010000632.1, forward strand.
CCTACCTTTCATTCAAATAACAGTTTAAAACCTTCACGATAGGCAAATGTCTTAAAGGTCTAATTTGTATGTCAACTTTGAGAGAGTTTTGAGATGAGATTTATATCGGGTCTCCAGCTGGTAGCCCAACATATTGATTTCAGACTCCTTCTATACATAGATAAAAATACATAAAGTTTCTCTGAAAAACTCTAATAAAAAAGGTGACATTCAGTGTATTCAAAACTCATCACAGTTACTCCTTGTTTTCTGTTGCTGCATACCTAATGTTAAAACTCAGTATACTCAGAGGTAAGTACAGTTGACTCTTAAACAACTTGGATTTCAACTGCATGGATTCACTTGTATGTAGATTTTTATCAATAAATACATTGGGAAAATTGTGGAGATTTGTGAAAACTTGAAAAACTTAAAATGTGCAAGCTATGAATGTCAAAAAATAAAAAAAAGTTAGGTATTTCATGCATGCATTAAATATGTGTAGATACTAATCTATTTTATAATTTAACACTATAAAATAGACACAAATCTATGATATAATGTTAACATTTATCAAAACTCACACACACTTTACAGACTATAAATGGCATTATTCTCAGCCAAGAGAATAAAGATTCAGGATTAAATAATAACTTCACAATATTAACCATAGTAGTACTATACTACTATAATAATTTCATAGCCACCTCCTATTTGCTATTGCAGTGAGTTCAAGTGTTGTAAATATCCACTTAAAGTTCAGTGGGATGGTAATCATTTTTACATGACTATATCATCTCTTCTGGAAATTATGTATTATAAATAAAAGTAATCTCTCCGAGTACTTGTGGATTTTTCATTGCACTTAGCACAGTAGTGTAAACCTTGGATAACACCATGGGACTCAGACAAAGTGCTATTAGTGATGCTGGAAATGTTCCCAGGAAGTGAAGACAAGTCATGATATTACAACAAAAAGTTGAATTGTTTGAAATGTATCAATGATTGAGGTCTACAGCTGTAGTTGACCACCAGTTCAAGTAAATGATTCCAGCTGAAGAATCATTGTCAAAGAAGAAAAGGAAACTTACAAAGCCTCCTCTGTAGCTACTCAAGCAGGCACAAAAACCTTGCCCTTTTGGAGAAATACCTTTTGTCTCATATTGAAAATGCAGACTTTATATGATTGCAGGATTGCTATAGGCAGTCAGTCAGGTTTATGATAGGAACTGCCTTCATCTATAAGGATTTTAGCATGAGCCTTGAAGAGAAAACCAGTCATCAGTCTTTTGGTTGTACAACAAGGAGGCCTGGACAATGTTTTTCTGTGTTGGTTCCATTGAGCTTTGTTCCTGAAGTTAGGAAGTACCTCTGCAGTAAGGGATTACCTTTTAAAGTTTTTTAGATATTGGACAATGCTTCTATCATTGGACCACCCAGAACCCAATGAATTTGAGATTGAAGGCAATGAAGTGGTCTACCGGCCACAAAAAAAAACAAAAAAAAAAACATTTCAAGTTCAGCTTCAACATCAGATGGTAGGTAATAGGAATCTTTAAGGCTCATTACATGAGGTACTTTACAAAAAAGATTGTCAGCACTGTGAAAGAGAACCCTGATAGATCATCATAAAGTCTGGAGGGCATGCCCTTGAAGATGCCATCATTGTTATAGGAAAAAAGCAGAGAAAGTCATGAAGGCTGAGACAATACATTTTTTGCTGGAGAAAACTGCCCAGTTAATTGTGCAGGACTTCCCAAGATTTATGACAGAGCCAAACACGGAAATCGTGAAAGGGATTACAGATATGGCCTAAAATGGTAGGGAGTAAAGGATTTCAAAATCCAAATCTTAGAGAAATTTAAGAACTAACAGACTCCACACAAGAGGAGTTAACAGAAGATGACTTGGTGGAGATGAGCGCTTGCAAACCAGAGCCAGATGATGAGGAAGAGGATGCAGAAGAAGTTCCAGGAAAGAAGTTAACATTAGACAACCTGACAGAAAGGTCCAAATTATTGAAGATGAGTGTACCTTATTTTACAACATGGACCCTTCTGTGAAATGTGCACAGAAACCAAAGCAAAAGGTAGAAAGATTGGTACCATATAGGAACATCATTAGAGAAATGAAGAGGTTTTAAAATCAAATTAGGCCATATTTCTGTGAAGTCACACCTAGTACAGCTGTCTCTCCCACCTTTCCTTCCACTACTTCTGCGTCTGACATCTTGACACAGTGAAACCGTCTCCTCGTTTTCCTCATCCTCTTCAGCCTACTAAGCCTGAAGACTATGAGGATGAAGACTTTTATGATGATTTAATTTTCTTTAATGAATAGTGACTGTTTTTCTTCTTCCTTATGATTTTTATGACTTTTTTTCTTTGACTTATTTTATTATAAAATTAGCAATATGAAGCCAGTAGATGATCTAGGAGACAAACTTATTTCAACTCAAGTTGTAGGGAGGGGGAATAAGACAGGTGGGAGAAGGGACGGGGTTTGGGGTGCTCCCACCAAATGGGCACAATGTAGAGGTATATGGCACACCTTTGGGTTGTAAGACTCTACCTAACAAATACAAATGTTATGATTTAGTTGTTTCCACCCTCACATTAAACTGAAATTAAAAAAAAAAAGTACAGAATTTTAAGATATTGCTAATCTATAAATTGATAGAGACCTGGGAAATGCATGTGGGAATGGATTGTAAGGGTTTTAAATCAAAGAGTGTAGGATGCATATGTTTTATGTTAATGAGAAAAAAATTAATGAGATGGAGTCCTGTCTAGGGTTGGTTCTCAAGGTGAGACCTTAGCTGCTAGGATGAGCTCGAGCCACCCACAACCCTGAACTGGAATAAGTAGGCTGGAAAATGAATAAATGAATGAATGAATGAATACTAATTATTGTAAAATGAAAATCATAAAGTATACAATAATTATATAGATGCATGACAAGAAATGATTTGGTTTGAAAGCTCTCAGTGAGCCTGACATATCTGTTTTTGCATATTTTTGAATTATGTGGTGGTAAGAGGTGCTCCTTACAATTTTCACTTTCCAAACATTTATTTCTTCGATTGGAGTGGGCACTAAGCAAACGTGGAACAGAAGGAATATGAAACAAGAAGCTAAGGAAGGAGAAAAAAAAGATGAGGCAAAGGCAGAAGGAGGGTGTATGGAAGAAAAAGCAGGTAAAAAAGACTAGTAAGTGGGTACCAATCAGCATGAATAAAGAAAAAAAGTGAAGAAAAGGAAAGAATGTAGCCTGAAAACGGATCAAATAATGTAGTCTAGAGAGAAAAAGTGGAGAAATCAAAGAAAATGGTTTGAAAGGGCTTATTATAAGAAGGAACTTTAATGAGAACATAATTCTAAAAGATGACTTTTTTGAATGAGCTGTTAAAATTAAAGCATCACATGCAAAGTGAGACTGCGGGTGAAAGGGTATCAATAGAGACCCCCCCAAAATTACAAATAATAATAAATAGAAAAGAGAGGAAAGGCAGAGACATGAAGACTAAATTAGGGGCTGGACATGGTGACTCATGCCTATAATCAAAGCACTTTGGGAGGCCAAAGTGGATGGATCGTCTGAGCTCAGACGTTGGGGACCAGCCTGATCTAGATTGAGACCCCATCTCTAAAAATAGCCAGGCATTGTGGCGGGCACGTATAGTCCCAGCTCCTAGGGAGGCTGAGGCAAGAGAATTGCTTGAACCCAAGAGTTAGAGGTTACTGTGAGCTATGATACCAGAGCACTCTTGGGAGGCAAAAAAGTGAGACCCTGTCTCAAAAAAAAAAAAAAAAAAAAGACTAAATTAGTGATCTAGAGGAGAGTCTTAAGAAATTCGCTTTGAATTCAGGGAGAAAAATGTAAAGAAGTTGAATTTATCAAGTAGAGAAAAAGTAGAATGAATGAAAGAAAAGATGCACATAGAATAATTTTATTCCTTAAATTAGAGAACAGAAAAATAAAAATTATAAAAATAGAACAGAAAAAACATTCATTAGGTAATAGAGTATTTTTTTTCCTAAAGGAAAGAAACACAAATCTGTTAATTGAAAGAGGTTGAAATGTTTCATGAGAAAATTAATACAGAAAAATAAAATAAATTCTCAGACATATGCTAGTGAAGTTACCAAGCTTCAAAGATAAAGGATTTTTGAGACATCCTAATAAAAATATCATACTCCTTACAAATAAGATTAAAATATCATCAAGCTGGCTGCAGGCTTCCAGACTTTTTCTATTGACACATCCAGAGACAAAATGCAATAAAACAATTTCCACAAAGTTCTGGAGAAAATAAAGAGCAATGCAAGGATGCTTATTATAGACACTCTCAGTCAAGTCTAACGCCAGAAGCAAACATTTTCATACATGTAAGAACACTAGTGAGACTCAGTGAAAGAGGTAGATATGGAAGTGAAATAAAAATTGTTCTACATAAAATAATTCCATATTTGAAAAATCCAACCATCCAAATCCTGATTAGAAAAACCATGGTAACCTTATGTCCTCACCAGCAGTAAGGTTTTATTTCTAAAACCAAGATTAAAGGATTGATGGAAGATACATGTTATGTATGTTGACAAATTTCAAAATAAAAATTTTTTTAAAAAGGAAAAGTGTGGGAAAAATAATATATGTAGTTATTTCTTTGCCTTTGTTAATAAGATCCATCCATGGTTTGTATTAATGGGGATACAGAAGGTTTTTAAATTTGGGAAATTACCAATAAAAATTTCTGAATATCACTTAAAGTTATACTAAAGGAGCCAAGGGAAGTATCAGGAGATGAAGAGGGAAAAAGAAGTATATTCTGTCAGCTTTTAACTCCCTAAAATGTCTGCTAGAAAGTCAGCATGGATGTTAAGCAAGCAGACCTATTTATCAGACTTATTACAATGTGAGGGTACAGCACTGACAGAATTGAAGTACTGTCTTAGAAGAGAGAAGCCTCGTTTTAAAGCCTGGCTAGATATAATACAGTGGTCTTGAAAGTCTGGGAACTAATTTGGATTCAATAAAGATTATGACATGAAACCTAGCACAGTTGGGTACAGAAAAGAAGGAGGCTTGAAGTAAGTATTGTTGAGTAATTTTGATGAGTAAATTATTTAGGTTGGTTCACGATCTTATCTTTGAGGAGTAAATATTTCCAAAAATAGACGTAATTTTTGCCTAAGGCCAATACTGTTAGGCTAAAAGGAAAGCACACCAGATGCTTGAGTTATTTAGCAGAGGGACAGGAAAGTATCCGCAGTTTACAATTTCTTAGTAGATGATTAGAAAGTATGCTGGTTTTAGTTCTCAGTCTCCTCTTACCATTATTCTTTAGCCCATCAGGGAGGAGGAACCATTATTACCTACGGATGTAATCAGTGCAGACTTGTGTACTGGTGTTTAATATATCAGAGTCATGTGTAGAGTTTCTGATGATAATTGTTCCAAAATCTCTAAACATCATGTTAGATTTTCTTTTTCTTTTCTTTGGTCCTTTAGAGACATTTCTTCGATCATTTCATGGAATAGCAGCTATGCACCTGCATCTATAAAATTGGAGATCACACATTTAAGTAGTGTAACGAAGACAAATACAAAAAAAAAAAATATCTGTGAGCAGGTATTGTAGTGTGTTTTAAACACAGGAGTCAAAAGATCCAAATAATTAAAACCAAGAGAATCTCAATATTAAGAACCTGCAGAAATAGGTATAAGGATATAAACCTAATTATTAATACTATGATTTTATTATTTGTTTTATAGATCTTTTCAGCAATATTAAACATTTCAGATAAGCCTGTAAGGTTTTAAGTACAACATTCTTCTCCTAATTTGAAAGGCCTACATTGCATGTAAAATGACTTTGTCTTGAACTACCTGTCCCATTTCATTAAACGTTTCCAGCATGGAGTTCTATGGCCTTAAATTAATTGTCTGATTCTCCCACTATTTTTTAAACCATAACATGTAAAACTCACCCAAGTTTTTGGTCTTTCTTAATTTATGTGACGAAGAAGCTTGGGACAGAAGACCACAGTCCAAAATTCCTTTTTGGTTGTTTGTATTCTGAATGTACACTTTAGCCAAGGTTTATTTTTCTAGAGTCAAACTATAAAAAGATTTTAATTATTTAAGATTTGATGTGCCAAAATGAATCTCTCTTATATCAGAGACTATCTTTAAAGGAGGTATCAGTTCAGTTCAATACATTTATAGCTTTCTATTCAGTTTTCAGAAGTAACAAAAAAGATTTTGGCCCCCCTAATCTGATACCATTCCTTAGAGGCAATCCAATGATCTACTTGTGGTCATTATTATAAGATTTTGCATATTTACTTCATAAATTTTTAAAGCAAAGACGAAGGGTGTCTTTGACATCAGTGATATTTTCCATGTGTTAGTGGGAACAAAGGATGTAAGAAAAGGTGGAACAGAAAATGGATGGAGATGAGTGGAGAACGGGAGTATAGATAATTTTCTCCAAGAATTTTACAGTCAAAAAAAGTAGAGAAAGGAGGCGTTAATTAAACACATAATTTAGAAGCCTTTTAAAAAACTTATAGTGGTAGAAGAACAGCAGTGTATTTTGTATGCTCATAATTAAGTGTTGAGTAAAAATACCATTAAAATGTGTTTGAATAGATGAAGAATTGAGATATAATGTAAAAATTAAGTCATGGTCTGAATTGGGAGAAGAGATAATTTATCCATTGTAAATGAAAAGTGGGCAAAGAACACAGGTATAGATTATATTAGAAATGCAGGCAGAATATTTTGAAAGTTTTATATTGAGTGGTTTTCTCAGTTAAATGGATGCAAGGTCATCAGTTGGGAGTGAGGATGCGGCAAAGGTACCAGGGCCTTTGGTATAAGTAATGATAGAAAATAAAAAAAAATTTTTTTTAAATTGGAGAATTTTAGTCCCATTAAAAATAAATAAATAAACACTTGAGATTTTGGATTACAAATTATCAAGTGAGCCCAGTCAGCACATGTTTTATACAAACTAGTCTCTGCAGCAGTAACAAACAACCCCCAATTCTCAGAAGCCTTAGCAACCACCTCAATTTCTCTTTGATTTTATGTTTTCAGATTGGTGGTCCTGGGTGTGGTTGGGCGAGATGGGGGTGTGCTCTCTTCTACCTCAGGGCCCACGGCTGATGAAGACTCTTCCCACAATAGATGCTGACAAATATGAGTACTGAGGCTTATGCACACAGTCTTAACGGTTTCCTCTAGGAAACAACACACAGTCACAAACCATTGAAAAAACTAAATACTTGTCCCGAATAAACCACAATGAGGTTGGAATATATGGTAAAGTGCATGGATGGATAACCCTTGTATGGGATAGCCACAGATGAAAAGTTGAACGTAGTGTTGAGTATGATAAAGGATTTCCAACTAAGTATAATAAAGTTAGAGATGGACAAGAGATGTAAAGATACATGTGAGGAAGCTACTATAATCATTAAGTGCAAAAATTTAAGCATGGAAAAGAAGAAATAGCAGTTCTAAGGGAGTTTAGGGACAGTAAGGAGATAGCAGCTGTGAGGAGGCTTAATGGAGGACTGCCATGCCTATATCTGAAGAGACAGCTAGAAAGATTAGGAAAAATCACAGTGTGGAGCTCATGTGAACTGAAGAAAAATTGCTTGTATCTTCCCTGATAAGCTATGCATGGTCTATAGCAGTGGTTCCCAACTTTTTTGACACCAGGGACCAGTTTCATGGAAGACAATTTTTCCACCTACAGGGGGTAGAGTGGCATTAGATTCTCACAAGGAGCATACAACTTCCTATCCTTTGCACATGTAGTTTACAGTGAGTAGCGTTTACTCTCTTGTGAGAATCTAATGCAGCTGCTGTTCTAACAGAAGGTGGGGCTTTGATGGTGATGCAAGCTATGGGGATAGGCTATACAGCTGAGGAGTAGCCCGCCCACCTGCCGCTCCCTGCCACTCCCTACTATTCACCGCCTGCTGGGTGGCCAGTTTCTAACAGGCCATAAACTGGTGATGATCCACAGTCCGGGGCTAGGGACTACAGATCTATTGCACACAAGATCAGGTTACCAGATTCTAGGCCTGTTGTCTTTTACCTATTTTGAAACACTTTGTACATTGTAGGCAATGAACAGACACCTAAATTAAGCCTGGTTTGGTAGTGATTTAATCAATTTCCTCTCTCTTGTGGAAAAACATTATTTTTTTTTTTTAGTTTTTCCCATTGTAAATTCATCTTAACATTCTTTTGCTTTACACGAATGTTTTGTTTTGACTTTTCCCTTCAATCAGTTACAACATCTACCTGACTTTCTTATGTCAAAGGAGGAAAATAAATTATTTAATGTACATTATTTTTTTCATCTCTTTGACAGTTATGATTTTATTTTTTTACATAAATTTATCTTTTAACAGAAATTAGATTTTAAGGCATTTTTTTCACTTATTTTCCAAAAATTTATCTTTAACAGAAATTGAGATTTATGGAAGGTAAGGTCATTAAGTCACAGTTGGAAGACTCATCTACCACATGTTTATGTCACCAAGAATACACCAAGAAATTTTGTCTGAGAATTTAATAGTTATCCAGAAGCTAAAATATTTAAAAAATAAAAGCAAGATTTGTAAATGACCTGCTGCAGGGCAGGGAGAAGAGGTAGTTGCTGACGACATAAGATACAATACTAGTTTTTATAGTTTCATGTCTTATGTTTAAATCTTTAATCCAGTGTGAGTCTATCTTTGTTAATGGTAAAAGGTGTGGGTTCAATTTCAGTCTTCTACAGGTCGCCAGCCAGGTTTCCCAGCACCATTTGTTGAATAGGGAGTCTTTCCCCACTGAATGTTTTTAACTGGCTTGTCAAAGATCAAATAGCGGTAAGTACTTGGGTTCATCTCTTGGTTCTCTATTCTGTTCCAGACATCCACCTCTCTGTTTTTGTGCCAGTACCATGCTGTTTTGATCACTATCGATTTATAGTACAGTCTCAGGTCTGGTAGCGTGATCCCTCCTGCTTTGTTTTTATTTGTAAGT